>JAQIWP010000027.1:0-57390 GCA_034695525.1 Euzetes globulus
GAACGCCTCTGTTATCGACCACAAGAATAACACATTAATTCAAACGATAATTTCAAATTCAAGAACATAATATTCAGTCTATTTTTGCTGAAAATGCACTCAAAATGCATTTGAAATCTCGAAAACTTCACTTAAAAGCAAATTATGCGTTCACTCAAACTTTGAGGCACGAAATGCTTCCTATCGTTTAAATGCATTTTCTGAACAACAAATATGTTTTCCGTGTATTTTACGCACAAATATCGCAACATTTAAATACAAGAGAGGAGAAAAGAGTAGAGGGAGAGAGGGAGGGGAAACAGGGAGGGAAGGGGAGAGAGAGAGATAGAAATGGTTTTGATGCTCACTTTTTTCCATTAAGAACAGATATCCCTGTCGTGTATACATTTTGTTGAGAGAACCCGAGTCTTGCATTTTCTAAAAATATAAATTTGTTAAAAGTATTAAACTTTTACGACCAATACATTAAACATTAGAGTAAAGCAAATATTATTTCAATAATATTTTACTAAAATGTATTGAATCGGAAGAAAACTAATTTTTCTTTCAAACTAATTATGAAAAGCTTTAAAAAAATTGCAATAAATCAAAAATGTTTACATTTTTTCTGGTTTCCAACATTTTATTCATAAGAGATTCGGTTTCATTCTGTGTCGTCTCGTAATTGGCTCTCGTCTTAAGAGAAATAAAACAATTGAATCAATATTTCAGTCAATATTTTCAAAGTAAATGAATGAATGAGTGAATGAAAAGCACTCACTCTTTGCAGACGTATTTGTAAATCAGTAATAATTGATTTGAACTCTTTAGCGACTTCGTGACCTATTGGGACAGGTATGTGATTAATGATTTCATACTGACAATCAATGAAAATGGACATACCTTGGTGATAGAATGTTAACCAACCGTACATAAAACTAAGCACCTGTCCATCAATTAGAATGAAATATACATTAATATTGATCGGAATTACAAATACTATAAATAAAGAAATGAAATAAAATGGTCTTAAATGAGATACCGTTTCGACGAATTCAAATTTCTTCCGTTCGTTTACTTCTTGGAGTTTAAGAACGTATTCGGCAGAGGCCTGGAAGAAGTGTCTTTGTTCCATCTCTAAGTAGGCATCAGCCTATGGCACACCACATGACAAACAAGCAATTATTACTATTCTGTTTAAATAATTTTCTTTCATAAAAATACTAATCATATGAGCGAATCATTTGAATAAATTTTGTGAATGAAAGATAAAAATTAATTTACGCTAAAAGCGAACTGATGTCAGACATCATTGAAGACAGGATTAAGACTTTTGACGACAACCTTAAAGTTTGTATCGATTGGAAGAATAATTTAATAGATTATAAGCGAAAGGAAAGCAATTAATGTGACTCTGTTTTGATGCAAACAATTTGAATAATAGGGATATAATATATATAAGTGAGTTATAGAGTGAGTGAAGGAAAACATTGAATGTGTGGACACAATAAGAAACAGTTGACTCAAAAGCAGACATTTATCGATCCGAACGTAATAACCGACAAATACTAAAATAAGCGCAGAATCGCAAACAAATTATTGATTTTTTCTTGGCTCAAGTCGAGTGACTGTCAATAAATCCTAAACAGAGCTAACAGTAAGCCCTATGACACACGTAATACCTCTTGCAAGTGATTCTCGCTCTTCTTCGTCGATAAGTTCAAGTGACGCTCCAGACTCTGACAGAATTTCTGTGTCTCCTTGTCAAACTTCTTCTTCACCTCCTAATTAGTTAACATTCATTTCATTAACAATTCTTTACTAATCTTTTAAACAAAATGAAAATTTGAAGGCAAAGGAGAGATAGGAGTATAAAGTTTTAGTCATACCTTCGCGCCACCGATTTGTTCGCGTCTGAACTTTTCTATTGGTTCAATGAAAGTGGCGTTCGCTCTCTCCAACTGACAGTCCATTAAACATATATTAATTATCATCAAATATCAATGACATGCCATATATACCATTCTATCTCTTTCATCCTCAATGCTCGACAAAAGGCGACCGAATTCTTTGAGTGAACCCGCTTTAAGACAAAACAAATGCATTTATTATCGATTGAGATGTTTGGGAGATAGACATGAAGTGTTGGTTACAAACCGATGACAATTTCGTCGTCCGTTTGACTGCTTCCGATGCACTCGAAACTAAAATTACTCAAAGTTTCTGAAACCGAGCGCTGGACTCGAGATAAGGCTTTTGAATGAAAACATAACGAAACGAATTGATTAGTCTTTTGAATGATATTTGGATTTATGTTTAGTCACGAAAAGTCAACAAAATGTCAGTTAATGCATGCGTTTGTCGGCTTTCTGTCCATTTACGACTCACTTCGGGCGGTGGCCAACAAGTCCTTGACTTCTTTGATTAGATTTTTGATGGCCTGATTCATGCGATCCAATTCTCGTTCGTGTGTTTGCAGTTTCTCCCGAAAGTACGGCGAGTCTGTCAGGCCGTCAGTGAACTCAAGCGGTAATAAACCCATTGTTCTCATCGACTAAGGCCTCAATCAATTGAAACGAAAACAAAATTAAAACAAATAAACAAAATCTGAATGAAAATAATTACAGTTCCGGTAATTGAATAGAGATATGGAAATGAAATCCAATGTTTTGGTTGACTCCCACTCGTGAGTCGACCACCAAATCAATTGCTTGTTTCAAACGGTGGTTACAATCCCTTTGGATTTCAATACAAACAAATAAACCGATTTTTTTATTTAACTGATAACTAAATAAAAATAAATTAAAAATATTTGATAAAAACACTAACAAAATGCACAAAAAATAAGTAAAACATTTGTATTTGTGAGTGAAATGTCTCAAGAAATGAATGTAAATAAATGTTTGGTTTTAATGATTTGACATCTGAGGAGACGATAAGGCATTGAAGCGGAGGCTAAACATAAGGCACTGAATTGTGTGACACAACTCTATAGCGATAAGCAGTAATAACTCATTGATTAGTCCGACAATTAATTGGCGATACAACTGAAAAATGGTTAGTAATGCTTAAGTTGCAAAATATTAGCGCAAAACAGTCGCCAGGAAAAAGTTTATCAGTAAATACTGTGCAAGTACTGCAACCCAGCGCTAAACTCTTGACAGAGCTGCACCACTACTCCACCACTGCTCCACCACTGCTCACCTCCGCTCAATTCAAATGAAAGTCTCATTGCATTTCTTTTTATTTGCTTTTGCCATATGTTGTCAATTATTTTCCAATTAAAAGCCATATTCACGTAAACTAATGTCCCATTTGTTCTGCCATTTGATAACTAAAATCTGTGGGCAAGTGTTCTAAAAATGGTAATCTAGCAAAACCCAGAATAGACGACAAATATCTATCTATTGTTTTAAAAGATAGTGAGAGCTGTGAGTATTGAGGAAACGATACGCAGGTTTTACTGCGTTCAGAGCGGTTGGCAATGGATCTCTTGGTGTACGCACTGTAGCGACGGCTCAGCATTGCTTTGCATTCACTCTATTCTCTCCTTCTGAGAGTCAACTGAGACCACAATCACAATAAGCAATGCATTCATATTTACCCATAAAGATCCAGCACAAATTCACATTAAACAATAATTGATGACTGTCTAGCAATTGCAACTAGCACAGCCAGCAACTAACGCATGCCAAGCTCATTTGAAAAGAGTGCCTGGTGCTGGATAGACCTAGATTACTGTTGTCTAACTGTAACCGTCATTCGATAATCGATAGCTGATATACGCATTCTTACAACGCATTAAAAGCCATTTATTTTATTGGACAATATCCACAACTATTGCTTTACATATTCATCCAATTTACCATTTCTCTCCTAATTGCCACTAATTGTTGACAATCAGCCTGGATCATTAGCCTTTAGTGGAAGAATAAGTTGCAAAAGTTGAAGCACGTGTTTTTATCATTGGATTTGTCCCGGAGAGTGTTGAGCCTCTCTGAATACAGGCTATCGACAATCGATAATTGAAAATCGATAGCGGAAACGCGACTGACTGTTTCATTTGATAGAATAGACACGAGGCAACAATTTTGGGCTTTATCTTGCCAGTTTCGGCTACATTTGAGCTAGTTTTAATCTAAAGTGAAGTTGAGATTGATCAATTTGGCCGAAATGATTGAATAAGTGTTGGAAGGAGGTATGATTTGATTGCTTTGTCACTATTGAGAGCAATGTGTGAATAGACTGACTTCTCTATTGAGAGTCATTTCGTGTTTCCAGTGTTTCGATAGTCGATGCGATTGTCGATTGACGTCTTCACTATTGTTTGTCTACTCTGTGAGCACAAGTAAGACATGCAGAGCACAGACCATCTCAACTTTGTCCCATTGTTTTGTCTTTGGCTCACGAAGAATGACATTTTCATGTCTTAATCGTTCAATTGGTGTCAAATTAATGTTTAAATGTGAGAAACGATGGCTTTTTTGCACAAATAATGACTAAACGATAGCATATACTCCCAGTGTTTGCATCCAATTGTGTCTGACTTTTACTCCAATCTTATTAATGAGTGCTTCGATTGCTATAAATAACAATAACACCAAAAACAACAACAAAAACAAAGATAAAAAGTGGAAAAAATCGGGCAAAAGCGTGAAAGCAGTGGAATCGAAAAAATCTGTTCCCAGTTGTGATTGTCGTGCAATGAATCGATTGACTTCTTCAGCGCCTCCACTCTCTCCTCCATTGCGCAACAAATCTAAATGTCACTTATCGTCGCCGACCTCTCAGTCGAGGACATCTACCGAAGAAGATGTCATTGATATGCCTGTCCTGACCCCCGAAGTGCCCTTCGAACCTGATGCAGGTCCTCCTCTTCTCAATATTGAGAACAATATTGTGAAGCCGTCATCTCCTGATCTCATTTATGCAGACCTGTCGGCCCCACCGGTTCTGTCTCCGGCTTCAGACTTGGAGTCGAAGTCAAAGTTGGGCTCAAGTTGTGAAAAATCAAAGAAACGCAAATCAAAAGCAGAGCCACCGAAAGGAGGAGATGGCAGCGACGGTAGTCTCTATCAGTTAAGTGACTATAACTCTGACAGTATTTTGATGTCGAGTCCGAAAAAATTGAAAACTTCCCCAAAAAAGTCAAAATTGTTTGAAGTAAACAAAACTAAAAAATGCAATAAAGATATTCTGAGCGACAAATCCCTGAAAATAGCCAAAGAGTTGGACGAAAGCAGTCGAAAGCTGTTCAAAATATTGGCCAATAAGTCCAAAGCCAGACCTAAATTTAATTTTAAAAGCAGTCCTGGGAATGAGTCGAACGGCTGGTCAGTCAATAGCAATCATACTATGAGTTCACTGAACGGTTCAATGCAAACGTCACAACCATTTATGAAGTGCAGAAACTTAGATGAAACCAATGCTAATGGTATGGATTGCGCGCAAAACGAGTCAATTCTGGCGCATAACAGCTCTATATTCGACAATTCCTTTAAGTTTCGACAAAAATTGATTAAAAAGTCTAAGACAGCTCTTAATAGTCAGTTGATGAGAGCCGAGTCCAACAAAGGGGTCAATAAAGCCCTCTTCAATGAACTCATTGGTGTCCAAAAACCTGAACCAGAAGTCGATGAAATTGAAGGCATTCGGTTCCAGTCATTCGAAACCGAAGAATCCATTAATTTGTTCTCGAAGTTCGAACAGCTGGAGAAAGAGCAGAAGGAACAGTCCTCCATCTCTAAGACATTTGGAATAAAGAGCCTAAAGTCAGGGAAACTCATATTTCCAACAAAAACCAAAGATATAACAAAAATAAAGGGTTGGAGAGAAAAGTTGTTCTCATCTTTGGATGAAAAACACAACAAACGGCCCATCGGTTTGTCTAATAATTTAAACAAAATTCAAACAAATGACAAAACCTATAGATCTTTGATTTCTAACCCATCAATAGCCCAGTGTTCGAGCTCTGGCTCTAAATCTGCTTTTGTCAGTGATTTACTCGAAGGATATCTAAAATCGAAATCAGATTTGAAACTTAATTATTTGAGTCCTGACTTCGCGGCCCCGCCGGACGACTCGCCCATATTTTCGGCCAGTGTTCTTAAAATGCCTGAATTTGGTGTAAATTCAATGCCTCCGCCTTTGACTCCCTCTACTTCTTTGTCTTTGAACAAAAAGAAAAGTGTTTCTAATGACAAGAATAAACCAAAAGCAATGAAAAATAAGTCGACTTTAGAGTCAATACTAACCGATTCGGTTCAGTCGAACGCCGAAGAAGATATCAGAGAAGGACTTCTTCCCCAATATCCAGTAATTCAGGAAACTCTTTGGCCGGAAAATGCTTTGAGTGACAAAGAAATGAGTCGACTGTACGACGACTACATTGAATTCACTTATAACGAAATGCAACAAATGAAGAGACCGTCGGCGCCCTCACTAGTGATGGATGACAATTATGCCCGCTTTGCCTTGAGTGCCTTACAGATCAATCCGAAGATCCCTTATATCAATGACTCGGAGCCAACACCAGAGGATGTTTTAATGGCAGTTGGATTGGCACCCAAACAGAAGAGTCCATCGCCCGTCAAAGAGACGTCCAAAATAACGGGCAGATATAGAAAGGACAGGGAGGCTGACCTTGCTAAAATCATTGCTATGGGTAATAGATCTAAACGACAAATACGACTGCCGTCACGCTTTCATGAAAGCAGTCTTCTTATGGGCAACCAATGGATTATTCCCGACTACGACATGAAAGGAAAGACTGGCAAAAGAAGATTACAGGAAGAACAGAGAAGACTTCAAGAATTGCATCAGAAGCAGTTGGAACTGGAACAGAGGAAACAACCACTGCTGACAACAGAGCCAAACACTACTACTTGTGATGACTTCCAGTTATCTTTGATTCACAAAAAGCTATCGAACGGAACGAAATCAAAGCTCAACTCACTTAACATTCCGACCGTTTCGACAGACTATCCGCTAAAAATTCCGCACCAAAGACTCAAACAGATTCAGTTGATCCGCGACCAGAAGAAACAGATTAAAACAACTGCCAAACAGAAGATGGAAACCCCAAAACTAGACAAAGCTTTCACTTCTTTGTTTTCGATGTCCACCCAATCGACGGGTGACAAACGGGTTTTGTCGCTATCGGCCAAAGCAGCTGCCAGTGCCCACCAACGCGCACAAGTCAACCAACTGTTTCTCCAATTGTCTGAATCCATACATCCCGACAAGAACTCTATGATCTGCAGAAACGGCAAACTCAACAAATTGGAGACAATCAAAGACGCCATCGACACCATTGAGAAGTTGACAAAACGGGAACAGCAGTTATCTTACATAAGAAAGTTGTTGCATATGTGGAACCACAAACTTCAGCTCTGCTCCAAAGTCGCACAAAAAGGTACTTCACTTATTCCCAACTAAAAGATTCGCTCTTTTAACATAATGTACGAAAAGTCCGATCAGAATGGTTTTCTTTCCCTTCATTCTTATTCTTACCCTTTTGGGAAAACATTGTTCTGATGTCTATATATATGTGAAAATTCATGAAAATCTTGATTGATTTGTCGGAAACATCTTAAATGACATTTCCTTCTAATTATATAATATTATTAATGGTTTTAATTGAGTAGATCTGAAGCCGGAAGCGTCTAAAGTGGTCAATGATGTGATGAACACTTACAGGAATAGTATGTGCTATAAAGTGGGGGAAGCTCTCGAAGCAAAAAGAAAGGAATTCCAACAAAAACGTAATTTAGTTAATATTTTAGGAAATGATTCAATTCTGTAAATCTTTGATTTTGACCCAACAGGTGCTCAACAGTTGGCCCAACAGAATGCCAGTCAATCGAGTAGTTCCGCAAAGAAGCCTCAGTTGTCTACCAATTCGCAAGTGTTGACAATTCCGAGCGCTAAGTCAACAGCAAATTCATTCAAAACGCCCGCAAAAGCGCCCAAACATTCAAATCAAAGACTAATTTTACCCAAACTTCCAGTTCTAAGCAAAAGTTTGAAAACTTTGAAACCCAAACCCGAAACAGTTGTAAGCGCGCCCAGTATATACCCAAAGCTGACCACCCCTGACCTGCATCATAAGAATGTGATTGACTCTTCATTCGACCCGGAATTGATTGGAAGGGAAAGCTCTTTACTTAAGCCTCCAATTCTGACGACAAGACCCACAGTTTTAAAGCCTTTCATCGTCTCCTCCAATGAGGGTATAATAAGTTCCCGAATAATGACTTTCATTGCAACTGAAGTTTAATTTTAAAATCTGTATATTAAGGAGGAATGCATACCAGCACATCAGTCACCGGTCCAGTCATTAATTATCCGGATATTTCCAAAATTAAATCAATGAGTAAATCGTTGAATATGTCGAACAGTTCCTCATCACTGATAGCCTCTTCAAAAGCAATTGGGAGCTCCAGTTTTACCTCTTCGTCTATAAATGCGGGCACTCGACTCAAACTCCCCTTCACAGGTATGGCACAGATGATTATAAAAATGGTCAATTTGATTGATTTTGAATTCAGTTCCAGCGGCAGTTCCGAGCACTTGTATGAGTGCTTCAAGTGGTTCGAGTATTGGGAGCAAGACGCCTAACCTGTACAGCCCCCACTCATATGCCGGCAAAAATGTGATAATAACTTCGGAGACTCCGTTAGCCAATGAGGATCTGAATCGAATCGTGGCCTCAATTGCATCGAATCAGGACGTAAACAATCGATTGGTTCTTATTTTACAAATGATCGCTAATATTATTTTCAATTCCAGTTTAAGAAAGTTCCCGTCCGTCTCAGCAATGGTAGGGCTGCCCTAACTATTCCCGGCACTTCAAATATGACATCTTCTTCCAAGGGAGGAAGCATTGTTTCCACCCCTACAATAACTATTGGTTCGGCGCCGGCTCTCGTCAGGAACAGAGGAAATAGTTCTGAATTTAAAGAAGAGTCGAAATATCAGACAAAAGGACACAAAAGTCAAGCGTCGAACTCGTCATTGAATTTGAGTCAAAGCACTGTTTCCAAGTCTAATAGTTTGCAGAAACAGACAAAAATCAGCGAAAGAGTGGTCAGTTCTCACTCCAATTCCACTGACTATATTGAAATCGACTGAACTTTTCTAATTGATTTAATTTAGATTATAATTATTATTATTATTATTATTAAACACTTAGTCTGATAGCTTTCTATTTGTTTAAATGTTTTCTTTATTTTATGTACAAAACACTTGATTTATATTTGATTCAGAAATCAATACAAATGTTTTAAAAATATATTTTATACGAAATGAATTGTCAAAGGAATGTGCTTTGAGTTGAGTTCAAAAATTAAGTATATATTTGTGTGCAATTAGTTCAATAATAAAATGTTTATTGCATTCAATATTTTTTATTTAACTAGTCTATAATAAGAATTATTCACTAAATGAATCTTGATAAAAGAGTGCAGCATAACATAAGGTGTTTATTTGTGAAATGGAAAAGCCTGGTAGTTGACTTGAAGCCATCTAGAAACTAGAGAATATTCTAATAGGCACAGGTTCTGTTAGGAGGCCATTCGATGGTAGGTAAACCCTACTCGGTTTAAACGAATCCAATTTAAGAGAATGGTTGGCTTAAGAGACAAATTTTGATGGACACTGATTGGATCAATTGGTCTAATAAATTACAAGCTTCGAGTATTTTCTTCTCTTCTTGTTAAACAAATCAAAGCATAAGAACTGTTTGCGACTAAAACTTTTTGAATACGAAATCAAAGTTTTTTTCGTTGAGACTATTTTTAGAACATAATAATATCAAAGTCTTTCGAATGAATTGACTGAAGCGATGTTCGCATGAATTGGGATTCTCGTGAAAAACAAGAGATAAGGATAACTGTTTACAACTTTCCAAAGAACATCCAAAGTAAAGATGAGTCAAAATTCTGACAAATCTAATGATAAATAAGTTATTGGAATCCTTGAGACAACTCTAACAAATAGTTTATTCGACATTCACAACAATATTTCATTTCTTTCAGAAGTATTTCTTTTCTCAATTGAAAAAACAATAAAATATTGCGCGAACGACAACTTTCTGATCATATGACCAGAGCTGACATTCCTCTTCAGTTCAATGACCTGAAAGAAAATCAAAAACAATTTATCGCTATATCTGGACGTAATTGCGTTTCGCTTTTATTTCCTTTTTTCGTTAAGAGTTTTATGTAATAATGAATTTCTTTAGATTTCTTTGTCTAAAGTTTGTTTAAATCTATCTTCGGTCGAATCACAAGTTCAAAGTTTCTTCAACCTCTACAACAATCAATTTAATTGCTAACTATGTTAGTTCAATTTAATACTATTAAGTTGACATGCTCATCAAAGGCTAAGATGAACATCTTGGCCATTCACTGTGTGATTAACTTGACCTTAGGCTATCCATTAAAACAGTGTAATTGAGGAGGTTAGATTATCGAATAGACAGTGTAAGCTTTATAAAAAATAGTAAAATATTTGCTTGATGAGAGTCTCTAATGTTGGCATCCCTGATCAACTGACCTGTTTCTTGGGGAACCAATAGCTTCCGAGAGCTGTCTCAGCACTGAATCACTAAACTTGTGATAAAATTGGAAAACATGTGATTCAAACAAACTTTATTTTTGAGTGGCATTCAGTTTATTACGGATCACATAAATCTCACAAATGTTGACATTTTTCTAATTTCATTCTAATTATGATTATAAAGACATTTTCCATAGAAAAACAAATTCTAGGCCTAAGAAAAATAATCAAATATTTAATATTTGAAGAGCTTTTCATTTAATGTTCACATAAGTTATGGTTTAATTATTAAACAATTTTGTAGTCAATGAATGAATAAGTAGTGTCTTTAAACCCGTTTCAATTCTCTCAACTGATTTAATTTTCAATTGAAACACAAAATATTAAACTAATTGAAAACATGAAAATATTGTACTAGTAGAATCTTTTGTTTCGACTGACTTAGAGCTTACAGCTAAATCTAGAAATAGATACAATATGAGTGAATATGAGTGTCATTGTCAATATCATTCAAATAGTCTTACAGTAACTCCACATAGACTTGATTTGATTCAATGACCGTAATGGATCTTGGTCTCTTTAAATGATTTTTGGCTCTAAATGAATCCGAAAAAAGAAAAGTTCTTTTTGAATGGATTTCAAAATATTAGATGAGATAAAGCTTTGAACGAAAGTTACATTTCGGGAGATTTTGAGGTTTTATCAGAAAAATCATCTGAACTTTAAAGAAAAGTTAGTTTAATCACTTTAATTATGTGAGCCATTGACACGCTTCGAAGGCATGAGCCCTTAGAGTGGCTAATTATGAAGCGCACTCTCAACCCAAAGAATATTCCTCTACATTCAGAACCACCACTGACTGGTTATCCATCATTTTGTCGAAAACACTTTCTGCAAATTATTTTATAAAAATTCAACTCATATATTGATTTTTCTTTGAATCTATTAACAAATTATATTAAACAATTTCAACTCAGAAAACAATATTGCTTCGATTGATCAAGGTTATCAAATAGGTTGATCAAGGTTTTCATTTTTAGAAGCTGAAGAACTTGAAGTATTGAAAAATGCTTATGAAAACGTTTCGATGCGATGGTTGTGGTGCTGATGGCAACCAATGCCACAATAGTTAAAGCATAAATAAATCCTCAGCGATGGTTGTGAAGTCATGTCATGTGCTTTAGAATCTCATTTATGGCATCACATCCTTGAATATAAGGACAGAGAGATCAGAGTCTTATAAAAGTCTTTTGTCATAACCAACTGAGAACTCGACAAAACCGCAAACAGAACTCACTTCGTATTTTACGACTGAATATGTTTTATAATTTTTATCAATCAATTCTTAGTTTTCAATTCTATTCTTGCAATTGATTGACAGTGAATTCGGGCTCAACTTATATCTAAAGGTAAGCTATTTCTCGTTTCCTCTATTTATAAACAAATTTTGAAAGTTTTGAAGAATTTTAATCGAAATTATTTGAGTGACAGTCAGTCTAATCGAAAGTTTAATGAATTATGAAATCAATTGAAAAGCATTTTAAAGATAAAAGCATTCATTGATCTGTAAATTGAATGTTGTTTTTCATCGATTAATTTACTGCGAATATACAAAAGGCTGAGACAAAAACAAAACAAATCAATGTCTTCTGAGTGTTATATTGGATAAGAAGTGATGCAAAAGTCAGTGCAATCTGTTCTCTGTTTGGTCTATAAATAGCAGGACGAGTTAGCGATAGAATAGTCGTTATATTGTGTTATGTAATTGACTGGCGTTTTGCCACCAAAACACTGATCTTTCATAAAGTCATACGTTTTGTAAGCCATTCACATAATGAAGAAATAGTGTTCTTGAAATTTGAAATCTCAAACACAGTTATAACGCATTGAAAAACAAAACTTTGTTTCTACTGAAAAATACACATAACATCAGATGATTTTTTGAGTCACAAAGAATTGCCTAATCCTTTATACAGATATTTGAAAACAATTAAACAAACTTTCGGCAAATCAAAGAAAGAAAGGAATATCTGAATCCAATCTGTGATTATGCCTTCATTGCCGTGTCTGCAAACTCTTCAGAGAGAGTTAGCCGACTCCATCATACGATGTGCTCCACTCGACGACATCCGAATACTGCTGGCCTGCGGTGCAAAAGTCAATGAGCCGGTCACTCAGGGTATATCATAGCCCAACCTCAATTTTTTCAATTGACACCTAATCATAAGTAGGGCTCAGACCTTTGCATTACGCCACTTATCAGAGATATACTGAGGCCGTTAACCTTCTTCTGGTTCGCGGAAGTGATGTGGACGCCATGGATGAAGTTGGATACACTGCGCTGTAAGCAAATCAATCAATTTCTGATAAACACTTTTCAACACACAATGTGCTGACTTTCAACTATCAATTGAAGGCATTTGTGCGCCGAACGGGGATATACAGACCTGATGCAGATGTTGCTGGATCACAGCGCTAGAGTCAAGTTCACAGAACTACAACCCGACGATAAGGTCAATATAAATGTCATCTAATATTTTATAATCACTCATAGATTTGGTTTATTTAGTGCTTATTAATAGTCTATTTTAAACAGTTATTTATTTTATATATGAGAACAGATAATAATCGAGTGATTAATCTTTTTGTGAATAACAAAATTAAGTGAATTCGTCTAAATATTAGAAATAAGAGTTCAAAATTTCGATCAATTTTAGCCAAAATTATTCAAAAACAAGCATTCAATGAATTCTACAAATGAATAAACCCATTACATAACCAAATTCAGGCTAATTCCCATCTTTTTCAATTAGAACAAAGGCGAGATGAAGAAATTTGTGCTAAATGAGGTGATAGTTGAGGCAGATGTAGATTAGGTGAAATTATATACTCCGAAACTTGTTTATCGTCATAAATAATTGGCATTGGATGCCATCAATTGTAATTAAAATGGAAGTTTTTGAAGCAGTGTCGTATTTTTTTACCAGAAAGTTATGCAGACATCAAATGAAATATAAGTCAGTAATAATCTAAGGCAGAGATCGCCAAGGGACTCTTATTTGCAATGCCAAAACAAGTTAGTTAGAAATGGAAAGTTTGAGAGCTTTGATCTTGGGCCACGACTTTCCAAAAATAGCTAGTAATATTCGAAACATTCTGGCAATTTAGAGGATTCCCCAGATGTACTATTATTTAATCTAATTGAAGTTAAAACATAAAATAGGCTCTTGGTCCCACTCCGCTTAGAAATGTTATTACAATTTTCAATTGAATTCATTGAGTTCCCGTAAAATGAAGGAGCTTGGCGAACTCTGACCTAATGGCTGGCTCTGATTTGATCTGCAGATGTTTCAAGTCTTTCGTAGATCTGTCAAAATAGGGGGCATTTGAACAATAGCTGAAAGATCATCGCTTTGTTGTCTTAGAGTATAATAACATTAATCAGAATTTATGCTAATTATGACTCATAAAAATCTATGAAAAAGTGATTATATGGTCTGACAATTCGTTCTAACAATACTTTATTGGCACAGGCATTAGGCAACCCTCCAAGAGCTACATTGGCTGACGAACCGTTGAGATTAGCCATTAAAAATGGTCACAAAGAGTGCGCTGAGATCTTATTGAAGAACGGGGCTGATCCCAATGCCCGCTACTTCTTGGGCTCTGAAATCAATCTGATTTCTCCGTTAAACATAACATTTATGGAAATGCTTCTGAAATATGGCGCCTGTCCTGACTCGAGAGACAGGTCGGGTTTGACTCCACTGATGAAGGCTTGTAGACATCCTCAGGGCTATGCGGCGGCTAAGATATTACTGCATTACGGGGCTGACCCCAACGCTATGACCTCAGGTATTATATGACTGTCAATCAATTTATTTGAAATTCTTTTGAAAAGTTCTGATCTATTTTTAAATCAAAAGTAAACAAAACTCTGACAAATGTTTAGTCTTCGGTACAAATCTCCGATATTTTGGAATTTAAAAAATAATAATATCGACTTAAAGTGCAAATGAATGAGACGCCCATTTTTGGCCAAAACCTTAAAGCCATTGTATAAGTTTGTTATTAGAAATTTAGGCACAATTTCATTCCTTATCAGTGGTTAAACTGGATTTAACCGGCTCAATGTAATTTAAACTAAATTTAGGATAGTCTTACCCAAAGTGGCGTCACTTGAAGTTATTTTAAAGAAATTAAAAACGGAAGGCAAGATGACATATCTTCTACCTAACCTTCTCTTGAAAAGTTTCCTAGATCGATTATTGCAGATCGTATTGCAGACCAGAGTATTGCAAATCTGTATTGAAACTATTTCTATTGGAAAATATGCCAAATCCATGTACTACTAAAATTTTAAACTTGTTAATTACATGTGCAGAGCGTCACGATCACCGAACTGTCCTCCATTACGCCGTATTGAGTGGCAACATAGATATTGTGCGGCTTCTCCTGCATCACAGCGCGAATGTCAGGTTCTCTTCAGACTTTCAGAAGCCCACTCCTCTCGACTTTGCAATACTGAGAGGAAATGTGGAAATGGTTAAACTGCTGATCTATTCGGGCGCAGACGTCAGTTCATAATCTTTTTTCATCTCATATCTAATTTTAACTCTTGACTCGTCTGCCATTCAGGTAAATGTTGGATCGCCAATAATAGGTCTTCCCCTTCACATCGCACTGTCAGAAAAAGTGAGTCAAACTAATCTTTTTTAGTCAATTTCTTAGAATTATCAATGAAATAATCTTGAAGGTTGAAAACAAAATGGAGATAGTTCAAATATTGTTAGATGCTGATGCCGATCCCAATGCCATAACCACCGATGAAAGGGGTCCGCTATTGAAACCTCCTTTAGGAGAGTATTTTAACTCATCCGAAGCGCCCAACTGTGACCTCATCCGACTGTTACTCAAATACGGCGCTCGAATTATCATCAAAGTAAGCAAACATTGGTGGCAATGAAGTTACATGTTACAATTGCATTTGTTTGCCTCTATTTAGGCCCAAATCGCAAATCCAATCGGAATCTTAAAAGTGATGCACAGGTAGTCATTCAATCTAATGGCCATTAAATTCATTTTTCAGTTTGAATTCTAGACTCCATTTGAATGTAAGCTCCGATGCCCTGAACCTGATCTTAGATATGGCCGAAGCTTTCAGTATTGCGAGTATCAAAAGATGTTCTCTTTTGTCTAACCCTCAAAGAGAAGTCATTCTAAGGTCGGCAATGAATCCGCGACCGCTTAAGCATTTGGTGCGACTGGAGGTCAGGCATCTGTTGGGAAATATCGGACACAATGTCATCGAAAAAATCAATTTATTGCCGATTCCGGCACTTATTCAGAGATATCTTTTGTATGAAATTTAGTCAAAAGTTTAGTCCGTTTTGTCAGAAAATATGAGTAAATTCTTTAATCTTTCATTTCTTATGTTATTATCTATGAAAAAATGATTTAATCTAAAGATTAAGTGATTTTGAGAAAAGAGTTGCAATATTTCTACACTTTATTTATTTATTTATCATTTGTTTTATACTTTTAAAACTTTTTAGCCGATTGTGTAAAATGTGAAATAAATATCTAAAATATATTAAAATTCGATTTTTTATGAATTCGTTAATATTTCAAATGAGATATTTATAAATATGGTCTAAATATACATATATTTAAGTAATACATAAATTTGAAACTATTAAAAAAATTTATAAAATATTTGAAAATATAAAAGTAATTTCTAGAAATTCCAGGAAAGGACGACATGACATACGATGAGGTAAATGGTGGCAATACTTGTGGTCAACAACATTATTGGAAATCCAATCCTGTAATCAGTAAACCATGTTAATATCAATATTTTAATAATATATCATTTTTGGCATTCAATCAATTTTGGAGGGACGGGAAGGCAAAGAGTTTACGAACACTATTTAAACCCTTTCTTAAGCAAAATGTATATAATTTGAAATATTAAACATAAAAGTCAGCACTAAATGGATTGTGCCGGTGATGAAAGTCTGTCAACAAGGGTTGTCATCCAAACTGACATTTACTTAATACTTAGGTGACATACATTCTAAACCAGACTATCAGGGTCAAAAAATCATAATGTTATTTATTATGTTTGGCTTGATACAATAACTTCTGATCTAATAAATCAGTAGAAAAGGATACATTAAATGCTATTTTGAACTTTCAACTCTTCTAAAGTGAACAGGGTAAATTAGTCTAGTTGAGAATGAATGGTACGAAAGAGTTCTCACTTGAAAAAGTCCATAAAAGTAAATCTATATCCATGTTGTTCGGCCACTCCGGCACAGACTACATTTGCAGACGCTCCTATCAATGTTCCGTTTCCTAATCGAGAGTAAAATTAATTAGTATATTAACGAGTAAAATTATTGAATAAAAGAGTTTGAGGCTAACCTCCTAAACAGGCACCGAATGCGAGGGCATATATGAGTGGAGTCAACGGAACGTTGAATTCGTTATTCTCTGCCAAGTCTTCGATTATTTTGACCATTACTGTAGTGAAGGGAATGTTGTCGATCAAACTGGAGGCCAAAGCCGACACCCAAAGGAATACTAAAATGGCTACGATCAACCGGTTGTCTTCGTGCACAGAATTAATCAAATCCTGAGTGAGTCTTCCGATCCACCACAAGAACTTCAGTTCTGCCAAAGCTTCCATTACAACGAAAAGAGCCGCAAAGAATATAAGTGTTGACCACTCGACCCGGGATATAACGCTTTCCAATTCTTCCAAATCGGCCAAAATTAAAAGCAGTATTGCTCCCAATATAGCAATCCATCCCAGACTTAGGTCCAGATTTGGAATGCTTTGCATAAAGAACAGACTTATGACTAAAGTCATGACAATCGCAGACTTGATTAACAGCGGCTTATTTCGGATCTTATACTGAAATAGTGTTTCTCAATTAATAACTCATATTTTCCAATAGAACTCAATACTAACTTTACTCTGGAGCTCTTCTAGAGTGGCCAAGTAGTCATCATCACACGGCTTTTCGTCATACAGGTGTTTATGAAGCAGGCTTTCCAATGCCATTACTTTTCGTTTAAGAACACCTCGAACTGAATTTTCATCTCTTGAATAACCAGATATTGAATTACAGGCCTTCTTCCAGACATCGATTTCTCGCTTCAATTCTGAATTAATAGTTAATTTAAAGCAATTATATAACAAATCCAATTCAATTCAATTGTTGATAAGCAAAGAAAGATATATAAAGGGTGACCCAAAACATACAAATTGTCATCTTTTTATACAATACTGTGAATAAACTGACTAATCGACAAATTAATAGAAAACAGACTTAAATACATAAAATTAAATGCATAACAAGTGATTATATGTTTTGGTCACCTTGTTTGATTTGTTGGTTTAAATATCATGCATTGACTTATCGACAATTTCTAAGTAATTGTTGTTAATTGAGAAGAAAGGAGGAAATGTTTTGCAATTTTCAGACGCAATCAAACACTTAATGTTAGTTTAAATCAATGGTAAGTCATTGAAAGGGCTATGAATTACCATTAGATGATTGAAAGCATGTATTATCTGAATCGAGATTATCGAGATCACTCAATGGGCTTGAGTTGTGGTTCAGTGGCTGGGCTTCGGTGTCGGGAGGAAGGTAGACTCTTTCCTCCCTTCTTCTCTGTTCAAATTCAATGCTGTCTAAGTTTTCGATTTCACATTTCAGATATTCCATTAACCGCTTTTTACCTGCAAGTTGTGCATGCAAGTTTTTAATTTAAATAAAAATATCTTGTCTTACTCCATTATGCTGTTTTGTGTGATCATGCAACTATTCTAATTGTTTTTGTGTGTATTATCATCTTGTGTCAACTCTTAATATTGAACTGATCCTTACCGACTAATTCCGGCGGTTCTTGAAATTGGAGGTCCGAAAGATCGCGATAAAGGAGTCGAATCATAATCATTGACCCTATAAAACAGAAGAAGATCCCGGGCATCATATGAGCGGTGAAGCGTCCGAAGTCAATGCCCTTAATAATTGAAAGCAGAAAGACAAATTATTTTATATGTGATTTATCTCCATTTTTAGTTTTATATTTGTTCAAAGATAAATTAATCATAAATATTTAAGACATGTATGTTTTAGTTCAAATAAGAGACAAATTATGCTTCTCTTTATTTCTCAAATATTAAATAATAATTTTTTAAATATTGTTCAAATTTCCCAATCGATTAAAGTATTTATTTAATTAAAATATTTGTAGATTTGATAAATCATATGATGAGAGCCTTTTAAGGGCACAGATTCTTACTTCCAATATTTGTTAAGAAATATCGTGAGTTAAGACATTCTTCCATTGGTTTGTCACCAAAACTCAAAGTTCGAGTTCATTATTCAACTAGTTTATTTATTCATTAATATTTATTTCTAATGGTTTTGAAAATTATAATCTAATTTAGTTTTGATATTAAGTTTAAGTATTGATTGATTCGAAATAAATACTTCGATAACTTCTATCTCTTATTTGTAAAAAATATTATTTTTTGTGTGAGACGTGATATTCTTATCGCTCCCAAAGTTTTTAGAAGACTGGGTACACATTTGATAACATTTAATAACACAGTGAAGGTTTCATAGGAAAAACGCCAAAAAATACTAGATTAACACAGCCAAATCTACTAAAAATTACGATTATTTTCTATGATGACCAAGATTAAACTTTGGAATGTTTTGTTCTGAATTAAATTGAATCGAATTGCGTAAATAATCAACTTTATCTGGATTATGCAATACATGGTATAATCAGTAAACAAATTGATTTGATAATCATTGAAATATAAAATTCAAAAAACCGGAACTTATTTTACTTATCGAATTAATGGCTATATTGCAAATAATCTTAGTTGTTTTTGAAAATATTTTGATTGAATATTCTAAAAATAATCTGAGTTTTTTATAAAAATTACTAAATATTTCTGAAAGATATTTTTCCACATATTGTTGACAATAATTGTGGCGACAAAATAATCACATTTTTGACTATTGTTTGCAATAAATTAGGCTTTGAAGCAAAACAAATAGAATTTGTTTTCGATAACTTCGGGTCTCAGATGACATATCAGATGAAAACTTTACAAAAGAGATGAGACGGCAAATCTTTGAATTTATAGATTCCGAGATAATTAAAAGATATGTTTTATAGGTCTTTGATATTAAATTAAAGCTTACCTGCTGTTGGATTTTAGCGCTCGAAATAATTATGACATTGGGTGGATCGCCTACAGGAGTGGCCGCTCCACCAATATTTGAGAATATGACTAATGCTATTAAGACATGCTTAGGATCCATATTCTTGATCTCGCAGAGTCTGATTGTAACAGGGGTCATCAACAATATTGTTGTCACATTGTCTAAAAATGCCGATAATACGCCAGTGAATGTGCATAATGTGAATAAAAGGGGCCATAACTGTCCTTTCGCCAAACGGAATGCCTAAAAGACAAATATAGAAATATCGTTACTATCACAATTTGGTCAAAAAATAATTTTTATCAAATGACGCACATTTCGTGCAAATATTTAAATAAGAAAAAGATAAAGATCAATTAAAGCTGAGAAATGATATGTATATCAATGTGAAGCTCTTCCTGTTTATCGATAATAGTTTTTCTAATTGTTTTTCACTCAAAACATATATCAATATTAGACACCAATTGCTAAGAACTTTATTGAAAAGTCCGTTGAAAAGAAAGAATTCCAATAAAAATATTATTCGCAAATATTTCAAATCAATTCAATGTAATCTTTTTTTCTCGTTATTATTACAAAATTATTTTTATATTTATCTCTAATTCTAAGTTTATGTGATAACACTATTTCAAAATTGAGCTTTTATTTAAATTATGTCTCATTTGTTATCAACCCATCAGTAGCACTAATACTAGAAGAGTGTGCATTAAATTCAAGTGATATGTTCTTTGATCTGGATAAGTTTAGGAAAAGTTGGTGAGAACATTTATTCACCAATTGGATGCTTTTCAATTTTGATAATTACCTGCTGACTGACTGATATCATAACTGATAATCATTTGTTACAAAATTTTTATGGCAAATAAATCGGACAAATATCTCACCAAAACTGATATGTAATCGAAGAAACCGGTTTCGCAGAGAATGGCCACGAGGACCATCATGCCAAATAGAAGGCACAGCGTCTCAACGTCCAACCAGGAAACAACTTTCTCCAGAGACGGACGCTTTAATCAAATTAAAAAAATAAAATAAGATTTCAAATAAATTAATCTGTAATATACATCTCTGATAAGTGTTAGGCAAGTGATGGCAGCGGTCGCTCCAATCATAGCCGCCAGCGTTCGGTTCACGACTTCGAATATTATCAAAACATAAAGAAAGATAAGAACGGCCGACGCCAACAAAATTCCGTCCAAAGATAACTCAGAAAATCCGGAGACGTTTAGAGATATGCCGATGGAGTCCTCCAAATTGGTCTCAACCCGAAGCTGGTAGTGATCGTCGTCGTCATAATTATCTTCATTACTGATCAAGAATGAGTGCTCCACCTCATGATCGCCAACTTGAAGGGCCAAATTATTGGGCGCAATGGGGGCTATCCAGGGTCCTTTCATAAGTGATCGCCGATTGTCATCGGTGATCCTAATTATACTGAACCTGACCTCATAGTCGGTCAGATTTGCGTATTCGTTCGATACGAACGATGACCTGGCTTTCAATTTCCAAACCGGAAACATTAGGTCCAAAGTATCGGATAAATCAATGTAAACTGGATTAGTTTTTTGCACAGCAATATTGTTCCAGGTCTCATGTCGCTCTTTGATGAATATAAAACTTATCTACAAATTAATGTATCAATAATTAATAATTTTGTAAACAGTCCTTGACTTATGTTTTCCCCATTTAATAACTATGTGGTTTTGAAATTTTAATTATCTTGAATTATTTGTAAAAATACTGTTTGATTATTATCATTATTCGATTCAACTATTATTCTAGGTCAGAGATTATTGATTTTATTGCAAAAAAAATGTTTTCAAAACAAGCATTAAAATTGATGAACAAAAGTTATTAAATCTTGGATAAAACTCTAATAGGTAATTTACTCATTTCTTAATGATATTTATTTATCTAATGTTTAATTAACTGAATAAGCAAATTGAAATGTCCAATCTTTAAGTTGGGGCAATGTGTTCCAAAAATATCAATCAGGGACAATTAAAAAGTAGCTCTCAATTCATCGCACTTCAAAGAAATGTTACTTAAATTAATTTTAATCAATGTCTAAACTAACATAAGATATAAAATATCTTTACCCTGAATAATGTGATAGATCACATTGCATCGCGATTTAAATACTTCGATTCAATTAAGTTAATTATTATCAAAATGTCAGTCAATTCAAAATTCAACTTGATGGATCAAAGTTAACAAATGATGTTTTAGCAAATTGGTAATAAGGGGATTAGTAATTCCTAATTACACAGTCCTCGACAATTTAATTCAGTATTATTAGTCAATTGGAGTTGGCGATCAACAAAATGATAAAGGTACATAGCGGATATTTCTGTAATTTCAGCCAGTTCTCATGATTATAATATAAACTATGTCTATAATGTGTATAATTGCATCAGAAGTTTAATATTTATTTAAGCAAAGATAATGTGTTGCTAGGTTGAAACCCTTCAAGAAGGAAATATTTCCATGAACCTTTCCATGCAATTATAATTCACGAAAATTATCAGAGGCATCGACTAGACAGACAGACAGACAGACAGACAGACAGACAGACAGAACTAAGTATGAGTACTAAACTAATGTCAACTTAGATAATACCGAAAAAATGAAATCATATTAAATCATTAAAAAAGCTTAAATACTTTCCGGGACCGAAAGGGGTTAATAATAGAGAATAATTGGATCTATAAATTAAATCAAATCTAAAGCCTTCTGAAGAAGTTATTGAGTCGATTAGAAAATAAAAGTATTGACTAATCGTCTATTTCTGATAAAAACAGTTGACAATGAAATCAAGAGAAATATCGCTCAAAAGAGACAATGATTAGGAGTAATGGAACTGTACCATTACCTGTAACTGTTTTGATTGATCCAGCTAATCTATATAACTTTGAACAAGATTGAAAATTATATTACAAAAGATTTCGGATCAAATGCTTTAAACTTTTGAAAGCATTTGTTTAAATAAAAATGGATTTATGAAAATATTAATGAGAATGAAAGAACTGACCAGGGTATAGATGACCAGTGAAGAGAGGAGTAGTGTTTTGACGAACTTGAGTTTAGAGCTGGGCTTTGGGTTCTCTTCGACTTCCATTTCGTAAACGGACTCCGATTTGTTAGATTCAGATTTATTACTATTTGTGAGGATTTGATAAATGATTTAAGAAGAGTTTCAAAGTTTAGATAAACAAAGTCTTACTGAGTGTTATAGGAAGGCATATGTGGATTGGATGAACAATAATTGCCATTTATCAGTGGCGTTCTCTCATCGTTTTGATAACTGATGTGCTGCACCGGCGCATATGACACGTCTTTCTTAGCCGATTGCTTAACCGTTAATTCGTGAACTTCATTAACGGAAAGGGCACAAATCGGTTGGTTGTCATTCATTTCGCAGCTTGTCGTGTTTCCACTCATATTGGATGGAAGGCTCGGATATGATATATTATGGCCACCATTCCTGTTGGACACATCAGAAGACATTGTCAAATATATAGAATCAGAGCTCGTCTTTCGCAGCTCACGACTTGCACTCTCAGTCTCTTTGAGACAAATAAATCAACATTTAATAGTGTTTTTCAAACGCTTTTCAATTGCTATTGTCCTCAAAGTTATCACAAAACTGATTGACGTATTAAATGAGACACTAATATGACATTAATATAGCCATTGATTTCAGATATGAGCGAATAGTCGAACAGAGATTAGGATTTTTATTTGTTGCCGATAATAGACTAATAGACCATTTCATTAGAACTTTATTGACTATACAGACATTGATTTTATTTCTAAAAACACTCTCCACTGCAATAATTGATAACAATATTTTTGATTTAAAATTACAAAACACTAATTTCAATATATTTCACGATTGCAGTGAAAACTCATTGAAATTCGGACTCTTATTCATATTTTATGAAAAATATTTAACTTCCAAATCAATAGCATATACTCAGAGAAAATTAGATAAAATGTCAGAATTTAATACAAAATACTTATAATTTGTCGATTAAAATATCAATTGTTATAACGTATTGATTAAAAATTAAGATCTACTCTTGAGAGGAGTAGGAAAGAAATGAAAGCCGGCATTACCTGAAATAGCGGTCTTTAACGATGTAATTCTTGTTGGATTTGGTAAATGTTTTAATCACGTCTTTCATATCAATCGAAATCATTTGAATTAAAATAATTTGTAAAAACACGTAAATCTGAGTAGAAATTCATTTATTGACTGCAAACTCAAATTTGAAAATAGTTTACTTTTCTCTAAACTTTTGTAAACTCTCTAAACTTGAGCCCAGAATTAAGGGTTGGTCTACAAAAATGATTCATTTTATACGAATGCCAATGATTTCTGAGACTTCGATTAGAAAAAATCCAAAGATATAATTAATCGAATTGAGAAAACCTTTATTTTTCTATTCAAAAGAAATCATTTATAAATAGAAAACATTGATTTGATTGAAAATCTTATGGACTTGGATGGTGTAGTCAGTCAATGTGGAACCATCTGTTTATTTATTATCTTCTGTCCAAAGAAACTTTCCCGGGACACAAACGGAAAGTTACTCCCAATTCGCCAACTATTCCAAAGTGAACACCAAATATCTGCACTTCTTCTGCAGAATTGCGGAAATCAATCAAAGCTTTCTATCGAATCCTCCAGTTTTGCATAATTAGTAAAATGAGTGAATAAAACGCAGAATATTTAAAATAATTGGCTACAAATTCCGGTTATTATGGTTTTTATTGAACCCAATCGAAGGTCAATAACTCAATGTTGGCTAAGGTTTTAAAAAATTCTTATTTTTGTGTCACATGTTTTCCAAAAAATATCAATTTTGGGCATTTGCAAGAACATTGCATTCTTAGATGCATATTAATAGTGGTCAGATTCTATTATTTCAATTATCAGACAAACCAGAGACCATTAGTTTGAACTGCAAATCTCCAGATTCCAGAACTGAAACATTTCTTTCTTCCTAGAATCTAGATCATTCTAATCAAGTTAATTTAATCAATAGTATTCAAATATTTGATCAGTTGAAATGTAATTGCGGAACAGATATTTTAAGAAAAGTTCAAAGAATATGTCACTAAAGCACTTCGACAACTCAGGTAAATGAACTTAACTCTTGAAAATTGACAGACATGACAATAATTTGCAATCCTTTCGTTATATTCATTGTTTGCATATCATATACATGTTTTTGATAAGAATGCAATGTTCTTGCAAAGGATCAAAGGATATCGTTATATTTTGTGGAAAACATGTGATACAAAAATAAGAATTTTTCCAAACCTTAGCCAACATTGAGTTATTGACCTTCGATTGGGTTCAATAAAAATTAAAATAACCAGAATTTGTAGCAATTATTTAAATTATTCTGCGTTTTATTTACTCATTTTACTAATTATGCAAAAATGAAGAATTTGATGCAAAGCTTTTGATTGATTGGCGATTGACTGCAATTTTTGAAATTATTTGCAATTAAAGTAATGCAAAATCATTTAATTGAATTTCAAAAAACAATTTGATATCAACTAATTTATCAATCAATGTATTTGAATCCCGGTTCAATTAGAAGATATGGTCTCTCTATTTATCATTGAAATAAAAATAGCGAACAAACAGTAATCAGATTTGTTTGGATTTCAAACTAATGAAGATAAAAAACAGTGTCGAAGGCATCGATATGTCATCAATGAATAATCTTCGATATTAATACTTATTACTTACTAAGTAATCAAAGTCATTAAATTCTAGTTCGTTTCTACTAATTTTATCGATGCCAAGTACCTTTCAGTAATGAATGTTCACAAACTCAATAATCACTTAAAGCCTTGATAAGTATTAGAAATTGGAGTAAGCCACTGAAATAAAACAATTAAATTTGCCAGAAACATTCATAATGCTCAATAAGAAGTGGCAAAATAAAAAATCTGGGGTTTGAAATCATTGTCAAAAATTAGCGTGGTCAGTTGTTTTTATGAAAATGGTAACTATAAAATTTTTGTCATTAATCACCCTGATATAAATATTGAGGAAGAATTCAGGCAAATGGAGTTGGTTTTAGACCTTGTAATGGCAGTTGCTTTGAATGCATAAAAATATATTCATTTTTTATTTGTTAAAACATATAAAACGATAATAAAACACAAATATAATAAATTGTATGAAAATAAAAGCTTTTAATTTGAATCCAAACAAACACTAAAAAGTTATTCAAATAATAAAATAAAAGGCAAACAAATTGACGACTAGTTCTACTCGTAATTCAAATATTAAAAATCCAGTCATTAATTACATAATACAATATTTTGTCCATTTATTAGTAAAAATAATTTATAACTATTTTGTCGTAAATCCAACAATTAATGGATTCATTTTATGATTAATGGATTTAATGATAAAACGATTTTGATGTCTGAATGAGTGCATAGAATGTATCAAAAGATAGGTAAGAATCGATGTTTACATAAAGTTATCACAAAATCTTTAGTTCTCCTGTTCTTCGTTATTGTTGGAGAAGACGGCAGACATCGTCAGACCGCACAGACATGTCATAAATAGGGCAAAGATGATGAAAGTCGAGGTAACCAACCAGAAGGCGAACATATAGACAGTCCGATTACAATACCGTAAACTGTCTTTGTTATAATAATCCGGTTCATAGACTCGATAGACGATAACACACCCTATTGGACATAATCAAGACATTATCATAACTGAAGTCAGCACTCGATTTGTCAAAAACAATGCAAACGCAACATATTTGCCAAAATCAATAAAAATAAAAGAGAAAGGATTGAGTCGATTGGTGTATACCTGCGACAAACCATCCGAAGAGAAAGCAATTGAGCAGCGATTCATGTCTTCGAAAGCGAACAGATTCAGCCGTGTCTTCAATGCCAGAGCGCCGGCAATTAGACCAAATATTCATGAGATTCTTGAATATCCAAATCATTCCACCGATGAATAGGAATTCAGGAATGTTTTCGAGCGGACAGTCATTCATATAAATGATTCCAATTATTACCATCGAAAAGGGTATGACAACAGTGAAGCCAACAATTATTGTGCAGCCGACTAATGGATAGACACTCAATTGGTTACATTTCAAAAGACTTGTCCAAGAATTGATGACTTACTCGTTCCAATCAAAAGCAAAATTAATTTCCGAATAAAGTCAACAAAACCATTGGCCGATTTGCGGGCCTCCCGGACCTGTCCGAACAACGACTGATAGGATGGGGGCGGAGCTGTCACACAACCGATTAGTCATTTACGCCACAACTTAACAGTCCTTACCTTCAGGATTAATAACATCGTCATAAGAAGGTGGCGGACCTCCGCCTCTACCCATATAGAGAGGAACAGTTCCTGGTATTGCTGAATAAGGCGGTGGAGAGGACGTACCGCCTGACTGGTCCTGAGACGGTCCCATTTCTGGTCTTTCAATCACTACCGAAGTGTCGATCGGTTGCCTCTGCTTTGAAAACAAACAGACATTTATAAGGTTTTCATAACTGAAACCACTTATACCTCAAATTGACACAAATTTCTTCTGTCTTCACATTCAGACTGATTTGAGCCAATAATTTGTGACATTTATTACACAATCGTTTGTTTTGTTTTTTGATTTTCTGTTCTCACTTCGAAGTGACTACAAATGACAACAATTTAATTGAAATCAATGGATGTCTTAACTGTATTTAAGAGCAAATCGATTGAATTTCAATTAAATACTGAATTAATGCATAAAAAGCTATTAAAATATGTTTTAATTGATTTTCTATTCATTCAAAACATATTTAGAAATCCATCAAAAGTCTGAATCATCGATGACTTCAGTTTTAGACCCGAATAGAGACCAATACTTACAATACATTCGACTTAAAAAATATTGTTTTCAATCAGCAATCGTTGTGAACATTCAGACCTCTAAACATTCATTGCTTTGACATATAAGGAGAAAATATTGTAGATATTTGACGATAGTTTCAAATATGAATATTATATAAAATGTTTAGACAAACTGAACGGAGAATGTGTTGAAAACGTCGTCTAATAATTTGGTGACAATTTGTGGTGAAAAGTAGTGCTTCGAGTGTTCATTACGTTAACTAAACGTTTATTTGAACTGTCTTTCAATGGATGCTTATTTGTCAAGCATTAGGTGACTCTGAAAGCATTGTATTTAGATTTAGTGTAGACTGTATTGGAAGGCCTGTGAAGAGTGTGTTGTCTTGTCGTTAATCGCCGGCAAAACAGTTCCACGTCTTATATAACCAATTATTTGTTGTCATCTGTTCTGTTGATAATAAATATAGTCAGAAATGTGTGCAAAAGTATCACTCATTTCAGTGCTTTTGATAATAGCAGTGAATTGGATTGAAATTGGATGTCAAACGGGTGGAGATGTGGTGAACGCCAGAGTCGACCGAACTATCGATATATCGACTCAATTGGTTCGGATCACAGCCAGAGTTGTCGTCGACAACAGTCAAAACAAACAACGTTTGGATCAGTATTTGATTTCTTTGGACGAACCGAACGCACAGCACTTGTCTTACATCAACGCAAACATCGATAAGAAGTCAGTAAAAGTGGCCAAAGTCGACGACAAGACCTATCGCTTGGAATTGTCGGCCTCTGAGGCGATCGCCGCTGGAACCGCTTCAAGTCCTGCCATTGAAATAGAGATCGTTTACAGCCATGCTTTGAAGCCCTTCCCATCTGAAATCATTCAGTCGGAGCGACAACTCGTCCAATACTTCGGAAATGTCTACTTTTCAAGTTCTTATTCCACTCGAACTCAGACGACAAAAGTGAAGTTAACGTCGACCGGAAGTATTGAGTCCTTCACTAAAGTAAAGCCGACCACTCAGACGGACAGAACCATAACTTACGGTCCGTTCGAAAACATTGCGGCCAATAGTAATACTGAAATGAAAATTCATTACGAAAACAACAACCCTTTCCTTACCGTCTCTAAACTCGAGCGCGTCATCGAAATCAGTCACTGGTCTGGAATGGTGTCAATTGAGGAGACGATTGATGTCTTGCATACCGGCGCTAAATTGAAGGGCGCTTTCTCTCGATATGAGTTCCAAAGAGAGCCAACAAATGGCATCTCTTCAGTGAAGTCATGGAAAACGAAACTTCCGTTGAATGCGAGAGACATCTACTATAGGGACGAAATCGGGAACATATCGACCAGTAATTTGAAGTCTACCTCTCAGAACCTGATCGCAGACCTGAGGCCCAGATTCCCGCTCTTCGGCGGATGGAAAACACACTATGTTTTGGGTTATTATGTTTCAACTCAGGACCTTCTGTTCAATGAGGGCAATGACTTCGTCCTTAAAGTTCCATTCATTGATCACATTTTTGACAACTTTGTGGTGGACGAGGCAGTGGTCAAAGTGATTCTGCCGGAGGGCGCCTCTAATATCAACTATCGGTCTGCTTATAGTGTGGACCGACTCAAAGATCAGAAGCATTACACATATTTGGATACAATCGGCCGAACGGTACTTGTCTTCCACAAAACCAATTTAGTCGAACAACATATCCAAGACGTTGAGGTTCACTACAATTATCAGAAGATTCTTATGCTTCAGGAGCCACTCCTAGTGGTGGTGGCGCTGTTCGCCCTCTGCATTCTTGTCATTGTTTACGTTCGATTGGATTTCAGTATTTCAAAGGACCCACAAAAACAGAGTTCGGGTAAAATTTCGGCCATCAATGACACGATTCTTCGACATCACGACAAACGCGCATCAATTTACGAACAGTTCGATAAGGCGTCCAACAAATTCAAGGTCTGTTTGTTTTGCCCAGACTTCTCTCCAAAATAGATTCCACTCTTTTTAACACTTTTTGTTTGTTTACCTATCAGTCGACTAAAGACTTGACTGCATTTCAAACCACTCAAAAGCGTTTGAACGGTGAGCACAAGAACGAAACCCAGGCTATCCATGACTTGCAAACTAAACTCAAACAGGAGGGAGCGGTCAGTACTCTCTGCTTATTCGATATTGCAATTTAATGATACCCTTCCATATGTATGACAGTCGGCAGAATTGTTGGAGAAAATTAATGAATTGCAACGATTAGACCGAACTCTTAAGGAACAGATCGGCCAACAGATGATTTTGGTCGAGAAGTTGGTCAATGGAAAAGTCAATAAACAGTCATATCTCGAGACTGACGGACAAATCTATAAGAAGAAGGAGGAGACCGCCCACAAGATATTGGTTGTCGTCAAGTCCTTGTAGTCCATCAGTGACTTTCATTCTATTGAAATCTAATTTAATTCCCCTTTCATTCATTTAATTGAATTCTTTGATTACTTTCTATTACATTAAAATACAGTAAAGTTTTGACTTTTGGTGTAAAAATAATTTACATTTCTTTTACTCCAATGAATAAAAAAGTCTTTGAAATTCAAATATATGTCTTTGAATCAGATTTACATTAACTGCAATCAAATACTTGTGAACAATGCTATAAATAATTGGTGTCATTAATACCTGTCATATAATACTGTCTATTATAGGTTTTTTATAAAATATTTAATGAGTGATACAAAACACAATTCAAAATGATTTCGAAAAATATATTACAATTTAATACATGAAAAATATGTGTAGTTTCAGAGGACGTGTAAGTTATCGCATGACTTTGACTTATTTAAGGCCGCCTTCCGGAGCAGTCGTTTGAATAGATTGGGTTTTCGCGAAGAATTAGTTTGACCTGAAAATTGAGGAAAACTGATTAGTGTTAAAAACTCAATTAATTTCGATTAAAAGTTATTTTCGATAATAATTAATGGATTATGAATCGGGTGATTGGATTTTTCAATATATGGTAAGCTTTAATATAGGATTTGACCTGGATTACTAAGTGATAAATGATCAAGTCAATTAACAACTATTAATCGGATGGATTGACCAAAATTAGGACATTTTATGATCACCTGTTTTTGAATTTGAATTGTTCTTTAGGTTGATTTGGGCTCCGATTCCAGTCAACAAGAAATCGATGTTATGAGAAATGGCACAACTGGTCTCTATATACTTGCAATTGTTAGCCATTGCCAATTGTCGGCCCTCTGAATCAAATAATAATAAACTTTTGTCAAAATTTGATGATAAATGAAAGCAAAGAGTCGTAAGAGTGTCTGATCAGCGCTTTTCTCAAACAACTTATATCTACACAATATTTATTAGTGAAAAGCGATTCACTTGTGATATATGACAGAGAATTAGTGAAAATTGCATAGAATTGCAATAAAGGCACAGACCTTGTTTTGTAACTGTTCTGCTGCGGACTAAATCTGTTTTGTTTGCAACCAGTATTACGGGCTTTAGTTCGATGTCATCCCATTTGTGTATCTCATGAATCACTTTCTTTGCGCCTTCCAACGACTCTCTGTTTCAAATGATTTAAATATATCTCATATTAGATTCAAAACATTTCAATCGATTTTGTTTAAAACTTTTCTATGTTTCAAATAAGTCTAAAAATCAATATCTTATTATAAGAATCATTAATATTCATCACATGAATGAAAGGTTCATTGCATTAAAAAGCTATTAGTTATTTTCTTTACTTTTGTTTCAATCATTCGTTAAGACTTCAAAAACTTTTTTTTAGTTGAAAGAAAAAAAAATTAGTTCAGAAATGTGAAACTCTAGAGCTCTAAAGTAGTGATAATCTATTAAAACGTGCGAAAAGAAGTGGGAGTTCTTCAGGACTACTTCAACATATTTTATCACCATTAATTAAATTCATTTTTAAAGAGCTTTTTCGATTCAAAATATTATTAAAACTGAGAAAATTTCAGGTTTTTATAGTTATTATATTTAAGCTAGCAATCATTATTATAACTAACACTGGCTATAATTATAATTTGGAAAATGATCTATTAATTCCATAATCAAGTTTTTAATAAATTGATTTAAAAGTGTTTCGAAGTAGGTTTGAGTGCATTTATATTTTTACTGATAGAAGTAATGAAAGTATATTTTAAGTGCACATAAAAGTTTACATTAAAATTATTGTTAAAAAAAGCTGAATAGAAGAAGTTTTGAATGAAATGAAGAAAAGTAGTGACCTGTCATTGACGGCATAGATGACAATATAGGCGTCGGGCATATACAGGGCTATCGGTGATCTCGGAAAACAGTTGTCCAGTCTTTCGATTTCCCGAAAATTGAGAATCAGATACTGTGACTGTTTGTTAGAACCGTTTTGTCGTCTCTGGTCTTCCAAAAAGTATGAAAACTGTGAGACAAGTGATGACTTTCCACTGTCTTGGGAACCGACAACTAATACCCGAAACACTTTCTCTGTTTTCATTTTCAATGTTTTCAATCAGTTTTATTTTGAGCGCAATAGAAAAAAATTGTTGACTAACCGTTTTTGAAATGTTCCAGATCTTTAGCGATGACAAAGTTAAATAAATTTTCAGATTTGCCGTTAGATTTGACTAAATTTTTGACATTGTATTCATTTTTGTAGTCATTATCCCCATTGAGTGCCTTATCGGTAGTATTGGCAATATTGGAGGGAATGGAGGCAACTCTTCGAGCTCTGCTGAGAGGAGTGACCGATCCATTGCTATTGTTGCTCATATTGCTGTTGTGTCGTTGGGCGTAACGCATTGATTGCGATCTTCGGATCGATTGAGCCGTTTTTGGCGTCGATCGCGACGACGAAGAGTTGGTCGATGACGACGAACCATACGCTGAGTTTCTTCGTGAGGGTATTCCAGACATTATTGCAATTTATAATCAAAACAAAGAGAAAAGCTCTTCAAATATCAAAACAAATGTTTAGAACTTTCAAAATTGAACAAAACTTTTGAGCGAAAAAACAGTTAAAATCTGCGGAAACGAAATATTGTTTGCAATGCAAATGAATCACTTGAACAGACTCTGTCTTACTCTGTCTTCAAAGTGTTTGAAACTTTGAACTGTTTAAGAGAACAAATTTGAATGAGAATCACTTGGTTTGAGTCATACAGTTATATAATAAGTTTCAATTATACAAGAGTACAGTGTTTGCCACTTAGACTCATCCGCATCAGCACAGCATCAGTAATGCAACAGAGCAGCCACTATGAGGAACATCCCATAATTACATCCAATGGCTGTACACGAACTGATAGACTTGGAACTAAATTTAGATCTCATCCCTTCTATTCCGAGTAATTCGTTTATTTTCTTTACTCAACTTTTATACGAGTACTCAATTGCAGACTCGTTGGTGTTCCCAATAGCTATGCCCTGGTATTAGGACTAACTGTTAATAACAGATCTGAATTATAGCCAATACACTGATTGAATAGATTTGGAAATTAAGCTAATAATACCTAATAATACCTAATAATGCCTAATAATAGCCAATAATACGGGTTAATTCAAAGGCTTACAATTTGCTACGGATTCTAATTCTATTGATTTTGTCCGATCAATACTGCATTTCAATCGTCAAACGACATCAGTTGGATACCAATTGATTCAATGCAAGCACTGCACTTGCTTTTCACAAACTCATCAACTCTTATAAGAACCCAATTTAAAACTTTCGAATCAATTATTGAAGAAAAACCGATTTTTCTTTCCTCAAAGTCGTTCCCTCTCTCTCTGTCATCAATGAGTCGGTCACTAATGGCCAGAATTGAAACCATTTATTTGCTTTCAATTTATTATTTCAAATGAATTATGGCTTTCATTCATTTCAATTCTATCTCTCTTTTAGAGTAATCTTCGATATATTTTTCATCTCAATCTGTGGACAGGTCTTTGAACTTCATATTTATGATCGAAAAAATTACTTTTGATTTTAATTCTTCGGATGACATTCAATAAAAAAATTATGATTCACTCGAAGTGATCTTATGATCGCTTATTAGTGATAAGTCTTTGAGTTTTGATTTATTTGTTTCCTCTCTAAATATAAACTATTGGTTTATTCGGAATCAATTTACGTCACAAAAACACAATAAGAAATGAAAGTTATGACTAAATGATGACTGTTTACTGATTCCAAGAAATGGGACATCCCTTGACTTTCATCGCAATGATTTTGGAGAATTAGATAAAAGCTTTTTAATCAAGAGATAAAAAACTTCTTTTTTTAACAAAGTCAGCACAGAATCCGTTTCTGAGTAAAAATATTTTTGTTTATATTCCTAAATAATTTCATTCGGAGTAATGAGGACAAGGAGTACGAGTGTCTGTCGTTTCCAAATTTCAAAACAGTTTGAGTTCATTCAACTTAATCTCAGAGATAATCAAAAAAGTGTTTTCAGAAAATTTTATATATAATTAGTGAATAATCGCAAACAATAATCGCAGTAATAATAACAAACCAAACCGTTTTTGATGTTATTTTCCGCCTAATTCAGGAAAATGTTTGTGAATTTAACACTAAATTTTTCGAAAATTAGGGTAACCGTCAGGAAAGCAAATATTAGGCTATTCTTGGAATAACACAATCAATGTTTTGCTAACTCATGAAGAGAGCACTTGAGAGCAATTAATTTGTTTAAAGTTTTCCATTAAATATCAGTTATTTTCAAGTAAATTAGTCACTGATTAAAACCAAATGGAAATGATTTCATTTCCATTTTTACTGATTCATCATTTGATTTGAGTTAAAATTCTGTTGAAAAGCAAACTTTTTGAAACAAAAATTGTGTCTCAAATGATTTATACCGCTTTCAATCACTGTTTTCTAAGTCTGACGTGATTTCTATCACTGAGTCTTCTCTTCGAGGGATCTGTTTTGAAATAATTGTTGACTCAAAAAGTTTTATGATTTAGAGATAAAGACTTGAAAACCTTTAGTCTTCAAAGCTTTCAGAATATTATTGTGTTTCGATTTAAACTAATTTTATTTTTAGTCTCAAATCGTCCCAATTTATATGAAATAAAACAAACTATTTATTTAACTGAACATGACTGTGAGCTAGATCCTATCAATAACTGAATTTTCGATTGAAAAGAGTCAAAAATCATTTCATAGTTTATATTCCGATACAATAAATAGAATTCTTTTTTATACAAAATTGTTTTAACGCCTAATAGAAAGAATGGAAATATTTATGTGTTTTGTACAAAAAATATACAAATAATTACATTATTTTAATCATTTAGTGAAGGAAACGTCGGCTCCTATCGAATGTAAACTGATTTTGGAATTTTTCTAAAATATTTACAAAAAGCAGATCCAGAGAACCGACTAATGCCTAGAATGGAAAGCCATTGAACGCCAACTATTGTTGGATCGAAGAAAAATTTGTTTGCAATGCTTTCAATGTAAATGTATTGAAAACAAATTCAATTATCCAGAAAAGAGACGACAAAAAGAGAACTGTCACCAACTGATGCCTTCAAATCTGTCGAATTGTCTTAAGTTTGAAACTTAAGGTCAAATCCTTTCAGATTAAGAGACTTTGTGTTGTGATCAGAATCTGAGTTTAATGTTCTCGAAGAGAGAGGCGAGCGATCAGTTCAGTGCACTGGTGATCATCAAAACTAAAAGCTTTCCTCAAAAAATATTAGTCAACGCAAGAGTTCACGCGATATAATATAAGGATGCTCTTGGAACAGAGTGTTAGCAAAAGGATCACATCTTTATGTGACTATCGCTCTGATAGTTGCCATCAATGTCTCTGCTCTCTTAGCTCTGCCATCACTTCCTGGTTGTGAATTGTCAATGAACTGCACCATCTTTTGATTTTAGTCTTGCAGCACTTCCATATTGTAGTCATCGTAATATACGACAACTGATTACAATGTCTGGCAAAAAGCCCTTACAAACTAATGGCTGTAAAAATGATCCAGTTCTGAAGCGCTTGAAATTAAACATAAATAAAAAGCTGTCCCTAATGTGTGACATAAGAACGACATAACAATCATTATTGTCATATTGAGACGTCTTAATCCTGTCATATACTCAATGCATACAATTTTAGTCAAAAGCACGAGTAGTTTATCAAAAATTACAGCCAAAGCAGAAGATCTCATTCAAAACAACTCTGTTTCCCAGCTTTTTATGGAAATATTCTTCTTTTCATTGAAAACATGTCTTAATGAATAGAAGCGAATACTTGACTGAATTCAGACATTAATTAAATTATTTCCAGTGAAATTAAATTTGTTTTCATCCAATTCTTAAGTATTTCATATAATTACACGACTTTTCAATTGTATGCAAATTATTTGAGAGCTTTTTAAAGTTTTGTCTGTTTGTTGAAAGAATGTCTAAGCTTTTCAACAAAATTGTGTTCATTGAATAATTAGACTGAAATATCATTTGATGGACTATTGTTTCGTTTAAAATGATCTTTTCAAAAAAAAAAATTAGCGCTGAATAAGAGTTTAATATTTATTCAATTTGTTTATTATGATTGCAGTTATTCTACATTCAAAATAATACAATTTTTCGGGATGTTTATTATTTTTCAAAAATTTTGACGTCAATCTGAGCTCAAGACAGAGCTAAAGACATTCGAATGGCTTTTCTTTATGACTACTAATTCTTCAGATGTCGAACCATTAGATGCTTGTCTCCAAAAGATATTATTCTTATATTAAATCTTCGATCTCAGACTCATTCTAACAAATAATCAAAATAAAGATTCAAATAATTAGTTTAAACTATTTTTAGCCCTAATTTCGAAACATTTTCTTTAACCCAAATATTCAATTGAAATGAAATAAATTTTCTTACATTTTATAAGAATGAAGAAACTTAATATTTCTTAATAAAACAATCTGGAATTCATTAGAAATGATGTTAAGTATCAATTAATTGCTTAAAGTAGCATGCAAAAAGCTCATTATACTAATGTTCATTCAAAATCATTACAATAGTTGATGTAATAATTCAGGTAATTATCGACTCAAATGATATTCTGATAGATAGAGGAAAAGGAAAAGTGAGTGCCATATATATGCCATATATATGTCATACTCTTCCCCTAAAATATTGTGCTGATTGTCACCAAAAAGCTGTAATTAATGTCTAATAATTTGGAGCAAACGGCGGGACCGCAAACACGAGTCGTTCCAAAAAAAATCAAATTAGTGTTAATCTGAATATATCCGTAACGACTGTATCATATCTTCTCAAAAATATTTAGTAGACTTTATGCCAAAAGCAAAGCAAAACTTTTATCTCTCATTAAGAAAGTGCCAAAAAATTGACAGAACAATGAACTCAAGGAAGAAGTGAACTGAAAATACATCGGAATATTGAGAGCCCAGACAACGAACTCTGAGGGATGTGTTACGGATAAGAGGATGGAGTGTTGTGGCAAACAAACAAACAAATATTTATTGCTCTAACCATTAGCTAAAACATCAAATAAATTATTATTCTATTTGTTAGATAGGATATTAATATTAAACCGAATAATGGAATTGACTTCCAATAAATCAGAACTTCATTGAACTGATGTCAGGGCTACTGATTCTGTGGACTAAAGTACTTTCAAACTCTCAAAGTTAAAACTGATTGACAACTAACTTTAGTTATTACTTTTTTCAAAAGTTCTCTATGTTTACACTTTAAGCAAAAATCAAATGTTAACTAATTTCAGAATATTTTGATTAATCACAAGAAAGTCTCACTGATTGTCATATGAATGAAAAATCAAATTCTTTGATGAATTTATTTTAAAACTGCTCTTAGACTTTGAATTAGTTTTAGAAAATTCAAGAAAAGCTCAAATTTGAATCATTCAATGATTCGCCTGTCAATAGAATCAGTGAGATTTTATTTATAAAGTGATAACATTAATGGAAAAGTTGAACAAAAAAATTTCAAAAATTCTCGACTTTCTTTCAAAGACTGCTTTAATACAATTTTGAAGTTTAGGTAATTCTAGATTGAAATCAATCATAGGTTGAGAGCATTTTCTGCAGAGAAGAATCCAAAGTCTGAGATTCCGTTTCATTACGTTTCAAACGAATTTACGAAAGAAAAAAATACATTGAATTGAAAATTGGGTTTAAGTTTTGAAATACTATCTAATGTTCGCATTCCTCACATTTTTTTGAGTACTTTTGCCGTAAATATTAGTGAAAGTCAGACATTAACTAACTATTACTCAATTCGTTCGGAAAAATAAATGTTTGTGTTTTAAATCAAATTTCCAGATGAATGTAAATTTAACTCAAACTAGGAAAAGGATAGTCGGGTGTCTTTGAACCGACAGGTCTCAAGGAAATGTTAGCCTTTCCTATGAAATGTGTTAATTCTAATGAAAGACATAACAAATTGTATTAAACAGTAAATCATTCCGTCATTCATATGCGTTAAGCCTTAACCACAACATAGTCTTCAACATAAGTCTATAATTGCGTCTCAACTGAACCTCTTTTGAACTCAATTTAGATGAAACTGAAGTCAAACAAAATATAATCTATCGATTGACGATAAACAAGCTCTCTTCAGTGATGTTCAATCACTAGATACTATTTCATTAGATTTTAACACATGTCAAATCTAAATATTAGTTAAAAGTTATTGAATTAAATGAAGAACTTGAACGTAATTGAAGGTTTTGCATTTCCCTAACCAAATTTGTAAGAGTTACCTTGATCATCATTTCATATCAGAGCCGTCAATATATTAATATTGAAAGCAATAATAACAACGATGTCATGACATGAGATTCGATTCAGTAAAGAAACATTGACTAATAAAATATTGGTTCCACCGGTTTATTAATATTAACCAGGAATATCCAAGGGAGGGAAGGCTCAAAATCCCCTTTAGAAATCCTTAAAAGATCTATTCCTTGATTTTTGGAGGTTCGAAGGATACTACGGTTAATTTAATTGAAAGAACCTGAGTTTAGACCAAAGTTAGTCCTTAAACTAAGCCCAAAATTGGCTAAAATAGCAGAAAATTTGATAAAAATGCCTCTATTTCTCCTTTAAGTTACAGTTTCAAGTCTAGCCCTTTATATTACGGCAGGGGTCACCGAGTCGGAAGATCATAATATTTTCAGATTTGCCCCCCCAAGGCAAGGGCCTCCTTGCCTTGGGGGGGGGGGCAAATCTCAAAATTTTCCGTCTAGGAGACAATTTTCCGGAAGTCAAAATCGACCGGAAACGTTGATGTTCTTCTAAAATAAGCTTATTTTTAACGATTTTAGTCCTAAATTAGCTTAATTAGGCTATATTTCGTCCATTTTACAAGTTTAAAGGCTAAATTCCCTAAAATAAAAAGCAAAATTGCGGATTTTCCGGCCGCCATTTGCAAAATTGTATGATTTTTAGCAGCCATCATCAAAAATTCCCAAATTTTTCTAAATATTTGCCGGCTAGAGGGCCAAAACTCTAAATTTTCCGCTTAGGGGGGGGGGTCCACAATGGTGACACCTGATTTAACTTAACTGCAAATATATCTGCAATCCTTTCAATAAACTGCATTTTATTTTTTTATCGAAGGTATTCATGAAATAAGAATGAGCGACAAATAAAAACATTGTTCAATCAAATCTGAATTACTTTGGAATGCCATGGTACATATTATGTATCTGTAAAATGTCTCTCTAGTCATGCAGATCACCCAGTTAAAATTATAAGATATCCCGTGCCTTTAAAAGGGGGGTCTTTATAAAAGTTTACAAAAATTTTGAAAAAAAGAAACCGCAACGTTCATAATGATTAATGAGCACGTAGATTTAAAGGAGGTCAAAAAGAGAAAAACTTCAACACTTCAATGGATAATTTAATAGAATAGATGAAAAAATTCTCTTAAATATTATTCTGTTTGAAAGACTACTTTATTGTAAACAAATGTCAATCTTTCAATCAATCAAATGATTCTATTAATATTTAGTCTATATTTTGCATACATTGTATAAATTAATGTTTAATCTATCTATTTAATAAAACGCGAAGGACTAGTTTGAAGAAAACCTCTGTTACCCTATTCATCCGCAAACAAGAGCATACCGGTAAACGTATAAACACATTGAATATATATTTTGATATTTTTTCAACTAAAAAGCTAATCTTTCAGGAGATTATAATTTCTATATTATTGGCTTTTGTATTTTGCAAAATGGTATTTTTCTTTGCCATCATTGTCGTTATATTCAGTATATTCTTCTTTGATGAACTAAAATTTAAGTTTATAGAGAGTTCATTGAGTTTGAAGTTCTTATCGAACTAATCCTTAATCTTCAAACAAACATTCAAATTAAATCATAATTTAAATTCTCTGTCAAACAAATAAAATCTTTGACTTCAATAGAATTTTAATTCATAAATGAAATGAAGTTCAACATTCTCTTTTATTCTATTATCAAGATTCTTGATTAAAGAGTATAACATTTAAGTGACTTATATTCAATTTAACCGGCATGTCGGTATATTAGGATATACCAGTATCCTCAATTCAGCACGGTATATTAATTAGCTTACAGATAAATAGTGATGACCAAGGTGAGTAGTCAGTTGGCACCTTAAACTCCCCCGAAATAAGTAAATGATTTATAATGATTCAATTTTCGTCTAAATTGTTTGAAATGCATTTTATTGAAAATTAGACTGGATAAATTCACCTCAAATTTGGTTGTCACTAATTTATGGTCATTTCTCCATGCATATTGTGGGGAGTAAATTTTCTACTTTAGATTAACCATCCTTGCTCTTTTATAGATAATTGCTTATGTTGACACGCATTGGCATTTGTCACAAAATTCAATTCAAAATCCTTAAATTTGGTATTTAATAACTGCTATAACTGCAAGTTTACATCAAAATTAGTTTTTTTGCATGTCAAGAGAATATTTTAAAAAGTTGACTATTAGCATCCTGATTTAACTAAAAGACTTGTCAAATCAACAGAATTATCAGAACATTTTCATTCTGGTTAAACTCTACATTCAGTTCATTGGTTTACATAAGCTTTTGTTGCGAGAAATATAAGAGCGAGAGTTGCATAACATTCTCAAGACTTCTGAACAGTTGATGCCACCAATCATTGCATTTAAGAATTATTTTTTAAACTCAAAGTGATTCAAGAATATGAAAGCAAAGAAATTTTCATTTGGCTAATGCTCTTATACTGTCTTCACTCATCTCAGTTCTTGCAATTTCGTGGAATAAATCAATTAAATCAGATAAGATTGCAAACAATTCAAACTTTGTTTTGGTAGCAATAAATGGATACCCAACGATTCAAGCATTTCAATGATTAAGACCAAATAGAAACAAATGAATTAAAATGAACAATATGCACCCTTCAATTCTCTTGCTAGACCCAGATCTTGGCTAAATCCTGTTATACCTTAATTCATGTATCAAATCAGGTCGAGATTGGTATCAGACTCTGTGAACTCGAATATTTTGGCAAAATCTACTCCATATCTTCAAGCCATCAGAGATCTGAGCAATAAAAATCACCTTGTAGTTATTTGGTCGAAAAACTGAATAATTATTAAGACGGAACATAATTTAGGCAATAATGACGAAATTTTTATGAAACCCGTAGAAATTTTGCCAAAGAAACTTGAAATATTGTGTCAGGTAACTTACACAGTCGGCTCATTATAAATTTTCTAAATTGGCATCTATGCGATTTTACTATTGCATTGGGTTTGTTATAGTTGCACCTATCTCACACTTTAAGTTTTATTAAAATAAAATAAAAATATGAATAATAAAACGAAATAAAACGAAATTTCTATTTTTGTCCGAGGAACTGTTCTAGAAACTTTCTTTTAGGCATTTCTACAGTGGCCTCTCTGTAAGTGACAGACATCAGATAAGATTGATTGAATTGTGAAAGGAGACAATGATTTTAAATTGAAAAAAGTCATTCAATCATTTTAATAGTCATTCAATTACTAATACATTGAATTTGATTCAAAATATAATAATGTAATTAATAATTGAATTATAATTATATTTAATTTGATTAAAACAATCTGAGAGAAAATCTAATTAAATGCTTAGATATTAAATATTTTAGTAATCAAATGATTGCAGAAAACAATTAGTTATATAAATCTATAAAATATTGTTAAAAATAGTAAATAATAATCGACTTTAATAATACAAATAAAATTAAAAGTTGACAATAATTGCAATAATGGTCTAAATTAAAAACTAATTTAATAAACAATGATTTTATTAGAGTTGAGGTATATTTTATTAAATATTATAAAAAGTTGATTTTGTTATCAAATAAATGAAGAGAAGAGAGGAATGTTGTGAAGGATTCTAATGGTTGGCACAATTGACTCATTAGAATGGAGTTCGCGGAAGAATTAAAGGCACAGCAAATCTTATCACTGGATTACGTCCTTTATTATAAGGTCTGAAATAATGTCTCACATTTCCGATCGGTTTCTTATCCAAAGCCGTTCGCTATTCGAGTGAAACGAAACCATAAATGAAAATAAATATTATTTAATAGCGAATGGAATCTAAAGTCAATGAACTTAACGACTGTTTTATTAAAAATACAGATAATTAATGTCTAAAACTAAAGGGAATTCTTTCATTTAGAACTAACGGCCAGTTATTTGGTTTTAGTATTAATACAATTATTTATTTTAACAGTTATTTTAGTTGACTTTAACACAAAAAAAAACCTGACATTTAATAAAACAAAAACAAAACATAAAATTATTGACAAATACTTACAAAAAATATGAGACAAATCAGCAATTCTTTGAATAATCTGTTTTCCAGTTTCTCATAAAATTTGTCGTTCAATCGAATGATTTGGTTCACGATTTTTGGATCAAAATTTTAGTGGTTTTCAGAGAATTGCAAAGAAATATAGCGAATGGAAAAGTATAGGAATAAAGAATGCATTTCAGGAATGGGTTTAGAGAAGAGTTAATGCAATCCAATGATTGAATGCATGCATGCCTTGGCTTTGAAACCATTTATTTGGAGAAAACATTAAAAAGCTATTATTGCGGACTAGAAGAGTGTCAAAGAGTGTCAAAACGCATATATAATCACAGATTAGATTTTGCTATGCAGTGGATGTTTAGCACATTGACAGCATTTGAAGGGATGGCCAACTCTAGTAAGTACTTACGGCAATCAGTGAAATGCCGGCCATATTTTCAGAACAGTTTTTAGATTTAGTCTTAGATTTCTTATCGAAATGTTTGCTAAGCTTTTGGGAAACAGTGCTCAACATATCGTTAGTGCCGGCGCTGTCGCCCTAAACACAATCAACAAATATTAAATCTTAGTTATGAGTTTAGATAAGAGTTTGCGTTAGTCTTACGGTAACCCATCGATGGTCTATGACCTGAGTAGCCGTCAGCCGCCGGTTGGGGTCGACTTCAAGCATTTCGGTTATTAGTTCTTTGGCTGAATCTGAGATATTGTCCCAAAAGGGTTGAGTGAATTCAAAACTTCCGGACAGTATTTGATCGAAAAGCAAATCCTGGTCGTTCTCTTCATTAGCAAATGGAGGAAAACCGCAAAGAAGTATATAAGCGATAACACCGGCCGCCCATATGTCCACTTCTCTGCTATAACCCGTCTCCGCTAGAATTTCAGGCGCCACATAAGTAGGTGTTCCACAAACGGAATATAGTCTTTCGTCGTCCTCTATCTCAACGGCTAAACCAAAATCTCCTAATTTTAAAGATTTGACGCCTTTTATGTCAGAAATGAGCAGATTTTCGGGTTTCACGTCTCGATGAACTATATTAAGAGTGTGAAGATAATGGAGAGCAGAGGCCAAGTCGTGGATCATTTGTGTGGCGTCCACTTCGGTATACTTATTGGCTAATGTGATGGCATCGAATAGGTCGCCGCCCTTTCCGTTACAAACAAAACATATTCAAATAATTAATGGTTTGTGTCGTAGGAGTGGATCACAAATACATTTGAGAAGTGAATGTAAGTCAGAGATAATGAATGCGATTAATAGTAATAATAATTAATTATAATTATAAACGTTTTGATTTTCAAATGTAACCGAATTCTAAAATCAGTGCAAATCTAATGAATGTCTGCAAAAATAAATGAGTTTTTCGCCACTCATTAAACCGATAAAAGCAAACTATGAAAGAAGTGCCGCAAAAGCAGTGGTAGTGTTGACAGTCTATTAGAGCTGGTAGAGAGAGTATACATACCTTAACCAATTCCATGACTAGATAGAGTTCATTAGTGTAGTCGAAGTCATCTAAGAGCTGAATAATGTTCGTGTGTTTGACTTTCCGTAAAATCGCGACTTCGGATGCAATCATAGCCTCCTTTCCCTTACATTTGGATTTATTGATTATTTTGAGCGCGAATTGAGTTTTGGTTGCCTTATGTGAGCACTGGTGCACAACAGCAAAGTTGCCGTCGCCTATGATTTGTCCGATTTCGTACTGTTGTGTCACTTCTTTGGGGAACAGAATCGATACAGAATAGCCGTTCCCATTGTGTGCAAAGTTGCCATTTAGGGAACCATTTATTTTGTTTTTTTCGTTCAATTTTGAGCTTATTTTCGGCGAATTTTGATTGTGAGTTGTATTGACTGATTTTCCATTAGTAAGGGAATGACCGTAAATGACTGATAGCGGGGAACACGACTTCTTTGGATTCCTATAGCAAACACTTCGACTCAAAGATGACGTCTTAGTGTTGAGATATTTGCTTTCTATTCAAATAATCCAATAAAACAGATAATTGTATTTAGAAGTGAATACAGAGAAAGAAATGTTTAATTCAAATGTATTAATGTTTTGTCAACCGATTGGCGAATCAAATGAGCGCTAAAAACCATTGAAGAGTAGCTTTTATTATATGTAAAGAGACTGGAAAGGCGGAGAAGTGGAGGATTGGAGAGGAAATGAGTGCAACGTATGTGAAATTGGATGACTCATAATCAATACGGCTATGGATTCTATGATTAAATATCGGTTTCTCTTCTCTAATAATACGGTTACAGCAATTCCAGTAAAAACAACTCATCAAGGCTTCAATGGTCAGATGCCATCTCAGACAACTTCAAATTAGGCATACCTTCTGAATCAAGATCTAAGTCTTCGTTGGAGTGCTTTTCTGTACCAAAAGCAATAAAGGCGTCGTCCTCACCGAAAAAGTCAGCCAAACTCGACACCTAATTAAACAAAAACTTTTTTCATTATTTCAAAAGATATTTAGAACTTCAGTTAACGAGAAAATGATTGCCTTTGACTGCTTTTGACTGCTTTTCTCTAAGCTTTTCAATTGAGGCAAACTTTGTCTTTCTTTACAAATCAAAGGAAACTTATGTCAGTTTTGAATGAAAAAAAAGAATGAATAATAAAAATAATTATAAATTACTTTTTTCGTCGAGTATTTGGTGCATAAAAAATCAAATGAAAGCAAAAATTACTTAAGACTATGGGCTGAGGCTATGGGGCTAAAGGTCTACATTACAAATGGTTTATATAATATTCACCCCAACTGTCAGTATTAGAGATGAAGAGTAGAAACAGAGAAATGCAACGAATAGAGGGTAAGGAATGCAGAAATCGATTTCAATGAGAAGACAAGTGAAGAACTCCTCCTTTGAGATCAATATTAATCTGTTTTATGTGTGAATTTAGAGAACAGACAAAAACAAAATCGAGAGATCAGAGAGAATTCAACGACGCGAACAAATAAATAGGTTTATGTACTCAACACTAGCAGTGAAACTATACACTTGGTCTCAATAGTGACTCACGTGTCGGGTCTGTAGTACAACGGTTAGAACTAATGTATAAATTGCATTGAATTGAGTTAAAAGCAAACGCAATGAAAGCAATGATTGAAGACGTTTTGGGTCTTTTGCGGCCCAACTCTCCTATTGTGTTGACTACAGCTAATGATCGCTCATTTATTTTATACCTGATTTCCACTCAATGTGTATATCTTGCGAACTGCCCCGCAGTCCAGTTTAATAGCATTTGTGATGTCGTTCAGCACTTTATCATAGGTCTGAGCAGTCCTTTTGTTGAGTAACAGTCGAACAGCTTTTCGAGGTTTGATTCCATTCTTGAAGATCGTAACTATTTTCGGTCGAATGAAGTCCGGTATCTTTGGTGTGGGAGAGGCCGCAGACGATGACGAGGAAAGGGATGATGTCTGAGATGATTGAGTTTGTGAAGACTGGAGATTGAGTTGTTGTGCAGCAGTTGATAGACTCGATTGTGTCGACTGATAACTCGATTGATTGTCAGTAATCTCTACGCAAGACTTTCTCACATTATTGTTAATATTGTGATTATTATTATTATTATTATTGGAGTTTTTTAGGTTTACTGAACTGTTAGCACAAACACTACTAATATTAGAGGCCGAGTCATATTCTAAGCGAACATAATTGTCTGTCGAAGAGACCACATAACTGGTCGATTGATGAAACTGTTCCAGTGATGTCACTTTTTCCGTGCCATCGATACTGAATATGAATCGCACGCCTGTCGGCAAACATATCTGTAAACACGGAAAGAGACAAAAAGCAAAAACTCATAAATAATAATCAGATGTAAAAAGTGATTGAAAATTGACAGACAAATAAATATATGATTTTAAGGTCCACTGATTTTTATTATTATCAGATAATTATATAACAATTATTCAAATTATTTAAACTAACAATTAAATTGTAAGATAAATCTTAATTTAGGAATAATTATTGAGTGTGGGGTCAACAATTTTGCCAAAAACTTAAACTTGAAACAATTAATTTTCAGAGCGATAACCCCTTTGAAAGTTTTAGAGCTTTTTTTGCTTAAACTCTTTATAACGATTTGCTTCGAGTAATGAATGAATTTTCTGATGCAGTCTTAATGGACATCGAATGCAAAGACGACGCTCTCATCGGTATTAGACACGAAAAACAAAAAGTCGTGTCATTTGGAAAGAGAGAGCAACTCTTTTCGCTCTTCAATTATTCAATACTACGATTAAATTGCATTAGAAATCAGCATAACTTCAAGTCGTTTATCAAAATATTTTTTTCATTAATTATCTAAAAAAAGTTAATCTCAACTATAATTTGTCTTTCATTAAACAAATCGCTTCTCTGTGCATAAGAACCACTCATTAGATGTCTTAAAAACCAATTTTATTTATAAACTATTCAGATATTAAAATGAAAAATCATTTCTTATTCAAGAGCTTAAACATAAAAAAGGCTGAGAAGTAGTAAAAGATATTAGACATTAGAAGTATGTTTTTGAGTGCTTTTTTTTATTAGAAGCAAAACACCTATAATTGAAGTGAAATAGTATTTTGTTCAACAATTGAGGCATTAATGAAATTTCAATAATAATAGCAGAAAATCGTGTCGACAATCAAAGGCATACTTTGAGTGAAGACAACAAATATTTTGGTTCTGTTATAACAAAAAATAGTTATTAACCAAAATTGAGATCATTTGTGTCATAATCGGGCAAATCGGTCGTAACCTTTCTTTTTTTAGGAAAGGAATGTTTAGGCAAGGGTAGTATAAAACAAATATATATTCTAATGAGAGCTTTCGAACTATTGGTATAAAAAATGAGTTCATTTTAGATATTAGATTAAAATGAATATCAGTTGTGAGGCAAACAAGAAACTGATGGCAAAAAATATTTTAAAAACAGTCGAATGCGTGCGAAAACTGGTATCGACTCTTGAAATAACAGAACTGTATTTGGCATAAAAAACAAAGAATGTTTTAATATTAGACTCTGGGGATAGGGATCCTATTTGATATTCAATGCCTCCATTTCTACCTGTTCTTGAATGTAATCAAAGCCCACACAATGTGTTTCGTATCCAATTGAAAGCCGAACAAAACAACTATTTCTATTCATTTTAATTATCCAGTAATGAGAGAATTTCAAGCCGTGACTGACATTTTCAGATCTGGTCCTAAATTAATCATTTCCCTCAAGTTTTCAAATAAATACAAAAAAGCCTTCAGATATATCATAAACAAGACTTGAGTGAAAAGTTATTTTTGAAAATCAATTCAATTTCAGAACAACTCAAGTGTTTTTACCAAAATAAATGGAAATCAAAGCCAGAGATATATTTTATTTGATATACTTTTTTGATTAAATTCAAAGCCATATCTAATGGCTTTTAAAGAAAACATTTCAACACATGATATGAATAGAAAATTAGATTCGAAAAAACTTCACCAAAAAGAGTTGAAAATGTGATAAAACTGAAAACCAATAAATTATAAAAATAAAACTGTGCAGGTTATTTATTATATTCTTAGATATAATAAGAGTCAAACCCTTTTCTGGCTCAAGAGACTGAGCTCTGACCGAATTCTAGTGTTTGGTTAGTGTTGAGCGCAACATAAATGTCACGAACCATAGGGTTCGCTGATTTATTAGCACTGAATCTTAATTTATAACTGTATTTATAATCACAACAAAAATTTTCTGATTATTTCAATTCCAAATCAAAACAGTTCACAAAAAGTAGTGATTTAACTGTAAAGTGTGTAAAGTCAGTCACGATTAGTTCCTAAATGAATATTTTGAATACTAATACCAAACATTTAAATTCGTTATTCTTATAGATTGTACGCGATTTTAAAATTCAGTTTTAAAATTATAAATAAAACCTAAATTTGAATGCTTTTAAGATAATACACAACAAAATTTAAATCGATTTCGAGGTCAATTTTAGGGAAGGTTTCGATGTGAATATCAGTTAAGCTTTAAAAACAGATGAAATTCTATGGCAACAAATGTTGGGAAGAACTGAAGAAAAAATTGTTTCTGTATTTGAATGTCAATTATAACGAAACAAATGATAAATTAGAGCCGAAATTCAATCAAATAATTGAGAGGACAAACATCACATTAATTTATCGAAAGACAGATAATAAATTGATTGCAGGAAATGACTGTTCGGTTCGACAGAATAGATAACAACACAAAAACAGAATCTTAAACTTGTCTGAGAACTGAACGAACAGATAATGAACCGACAGATAATGAACCGACTCATAAGAATGTGAATAAATAACATGGATTTCAATTGAAATCTAATTGCAATAAATTAAAGTACAAGAGTCACAGTCAGGACCGAGATATACAATAAGAGACGTGTGATACAAGTTTCCGGCGAAAAGAAGCGACAATTAATTTCTTTTGTATTGAATAATATGAAGACTTGAAAAAACAAAATACGATTCAGTGCTGATAAACAGTGAAATCACTTAACTAAAGATTTATTATTTTTTAACCGTATTTGAGGTGTGTCTGAGATATCGGTTCAGAGATTAGGCAATACATTCGTTTTCACAATCTCTCCAAGTTTACACTTTATTTTTTAAATGTAATTAATTGAAACCATCGACAGATTTATAGTCAGACGAGTCGTTCAAATGGGAAATGCTTCGTGAGAAAGACTCCAATTTGAATATTAACTCACTTACAGTTTATTGCTTTGTTTTATGTGAGAAATTTTTGATAGTTCAAAATACTAAATGAATTCATTAGCAACACTACTGTGCTCTCAGGCAATAGTCGACTGGAAATGCACAGTGAAATGGTCTAAAAATATGCAGACAAGTCGTCAATATTTGCTTAAAACTAACGAATTACAGTATCTGTGCATTTGATTGAGTGTTTTCAATGAAAACAATAGAAAGCATTGGAATGAAACACAAAATTTTCTGTTCGACACAAATGGCTATTAATGTAATGATCGTCCGATCGATACTTATTCTGCTATTCTTTTCTCGCGTTTTGTCTTCAAATCTCTGGGTTTTATTAAGTCTTTGGAAGAGAAGTGAATCAGATGCTAAAAAGCGCTCAACTTTTTTCTTCTAAAAAAGATCATAACTATAATCGATTGAAGCGAAACATAACAGAAAAGAAACGCCAAAAAAAATTCTTTGTGTATTCGGTAATAAATATTCCGGTTTTACGTCGAGCTCTGAACCAAAACTAAACCAATTTTTCACTCAATAACTATTAGAAGTAACGCAAAAATCGAAAGAAAAAGAGAAGAGAAGTGAAAGAGAGGAACGAACCAAGAATTCAAACGACACTAACATTGAATTTGTCGAAACACAAAGACATTCAATGATTGAGATATATTGAGATTAATTCACTTCAGAGACTATTTTGGTTGTAATGGAATTTAGAATAAAATAAAAACTTTATTCAAATCAGATAATAGTCTGAAAATAACATTACAAACGAACTAAAACTGAATTTCTATTTATCCCATCGTTTTGTTACATAAAATGCACACAAAAGACGGTTTTGTCCACAAAAAGACAGTAAAAAAGGAAGAAAATAAAAGATAAAATACATTGACTTTCACTCAATTTAAGTGAAAAAAGTTTCTTTCAGTACTGAAGAGATAAAAAACAGATAAATTCGAGTTCATAACAGACAACAAACGGTAAGGACAGATAAAAAGAAGTAAACCGAAAAAAGCAAAAACAAAATCAAAGTCAAGAACTATTGGCACTCAAAAAACAATGAAAAAAAGTTTAGGCAAAAACCAAAAAACGACATCAAATGGGAAATATTTTCTGCAAGAATTAACTGAAATGTTGTGTAGACAAAAACCAAGTATAAAAACTCCAGAAATGCGAAGAAATGTAAAAAAGTCGATAAAATTTTTGAAGAATTTTCATATCAAGGCTGAGATAGGAATGCAATGAATGATAAAAAGTAGTTTTGGATTAAAAAGCGTTGAATGAGTAATGAACCGAATAATTGTCTCAATTCGTGAAAATTTGCTAATTTTTATAATTGATTCAATAGTTTCTGAATTATCTTTGGATGCGTTAATGAACACCAAAATAGGACAACACTAGTGATGAGGCGTAGGTCGTCATCAGCACAGCCTAACACTGGATGACTGTCTCAATTTTAATTGAATGCTATTTTTCGAATCAATCTTTTTTTTGTTGAAATTCTTAATGTCTTAACGTTTCTCAACATTTATCTGAGGATATCTTCGACTCATTTTCCTTGAATTTAAATCATCGAAAGAAATGCTGAGAAATGAGTGATTGATATCTCAAATAAATGGAAATTAAGAAAAAGTTTTCCCTTTTGGAAGACATTTGTCACAAGTTATGCAGTGATTAATGGATCAGAAAAACAGAAACAATAAAAATAACAAATATTTTTGCATTAAATCGCTTTAAAATATTAGCTAAACTTAAAGTAATGAGATTTTCAGACAAATTAATGGTGTCTTACATGACGTCCGAACAGTCTGTTTAGGTCTTGGATTAAGGCATCGAAAGTACGGATAGTTTTCTCATTAAAAGCATAGACAATGCCTTTGAAATATTTGTCTCCGTTTACGAACAGTTTTAGACGTTTGGCCCTCTTCTCAGCCGAAAGCTTCTGAAGACTGACTCTGTTATTGGCGCCCACCGTCTGATTCAGACCAGCGCTCGAACTTCGCACTGGCTTCTGGTCAGAGGACAGGCATGAGTTACCATTATTTGAGTTATTATTGTTATTGACAATAATGGTCTTATTGTTATTTTCAATGAGTTGTTGGTCTTCTTTAGCCATTAGTCCACACTTTTAAGGCAAACCACAAATTGACTTAAAAAACGACTAAAACATGATTTGAGACAAAATTGACACCAAATAAAAATCGTATTAAAAGATGCGATCAATTAATTCATATTAAAAGCGGCGATAAAACACTTAAAATCATGTTTTTTGGGTCTTGTGTTGCAAACAGTGTTTGTCAGGTCTTTCCCTTTAAATGTTTGGCTGAGAGCTGAGCACAAGTGAACGCAAAGACAACAACAGTACGACTGCATTGAATGCGGTAATGACTCCAATGTTGTTATTTCACCAAAACCTATGATTCATACTCTCTGTACAATTGGCATACATTCAGTGACAGCAATGACTACCCAACAGTCTCTGCCATTCGCAGCACAGCTGATAGGAACGGGTAACTAAAAGAGTATGACGTTGCTTATACTGCACTGCTTTAACTTTGTAACTATTGTGAGGATCGCAGGCGAGCATTAAATATTTACAGCGCTGATAGAGAATAATAAATTGCCTTGAGCATTACTTGTTTTGACAATAATCAAAATAGAAATAAATTGCTATCTAATCGAAAATCTTAGAGTTCACTAATTTGACAACTCTTTCAATTATCGCATAGTTTTCAAAATTTGAATTCAAATTTACTTCTAATTTATTTGTTTTGCATAACAGCACTAATTCTGCAAATATGTGACATTAAAATTTTCAACTAGTAATTTATCTAATCTAGTTAATTGACAATTTTCTGCCCTGCAACTCAGCTGATTTTAATCAGTTAACATATAAATTGAAGTTTGTCCATGCTAATTTTTATGGCTTTATAGCAGTTCCTATTTCTTACTAAACTTGTCTACAGATAATTGTCTGCAAGAGTTGACACAAATATTTTAATTTTATTTGTATTTTTAATGGGATATTCGCATAAATGTTTATGGCCAGAATCCAAACAATTTTCCAATCTGACTTAACTATTCATGATTATTTTCTATCCCTTCTCTTATTCTTTGTTCATTTATTTAATTAAATTCAAGTAATTTGAATGAAATCTTATTTTTGGTTCTTTTATGAGAATAACATAATTCTAAAGAATGTTTTCCTTAATATAAATAAAATATAAAATTATTGTTTTCAGACAAATGAATAAATTTTGTGCCCAAAACTAATTGCAATTAGATTTTAACAAAACAAAATTCAGACCAAAATTAAAATACACTAATTTTTGCCGAGAAACAATTTTCCGTTTAATGGATCAAATCTCATGAAAAGCTTCCGGCTATTTTAAAAATTTCGAATCAATTTTTTCCACGAAAAATAATTATTTTTCAGTCAAAATTGGTTTTTCGATTAAATGAAGACTAATGGGTGGCTATTAATTAATGTGAAAGAACTGATAAATTATCACATTGACTGAACTTTCATTGAAAAACCAGAAATTTTATTAATTCGCTGTGAAATTATCAATTCCTTTGGAATCGATTAAAATTTGGTTTTTTGTCTCAAAATATTAGTACTTGTAATGAAAATAATGAGGTTATGATCAATAGGAATGTTAATCAAAGATCAGTTTAACCTCAAATCATAACAAATATTTTACTTCTGTTCTTATAATCCAATCAGATTTGGAGTGAAATGAATTTTTCATGAGTTTCGAGTTAATCTTTGCTGAACTTCAAACACATCTTTAATTTAACGGCAATCGATTGCTATGAAAATATTCGGTTTTATTTTGTATCGCATGCTATCCGTCCCCGTCTGTGATATTGAAAACTGGGGGCACGAATATAATTGATTAACTCATCCGAACAAAATAAAAATAGCCAAAGGCTTGCATTCGGATTAGTTTTCCAAATAAAATGTTATATTCTTTTGAGTATTACTCAAGAGATTTATTGTTTGATTCGATATATTTATTCTATGATTCTTTGGATGATTGCAATCGAAAGTAGCGTTCAGAGGGAAAACATTCTCAGAAGGATCAAAACTCTTGTCCTTTGATCAATATATCGATGAAAAACAACCACAAATACTGTTTTTAAAGCTATATTTCTCTCTGTATTAGTCGGCAAATGAATTATTTTAATGATAGTTGCTATGAAGAAACAATCCATAAGTCTGACAATAGTATTCTATGGTGTGCTTCGTATCACACATAAAACATATCGTATATTAGAAGGAATTTTTTCTCTGTTCCGACACAAAACTGAATTAATTTAGGAACTGAACTAAACGGCAGACAGTTGTGAACAGTATATACAGAAAATGAATTTCTCTCGGATGACATGTTAAAAACAGTTGACAGGTCTATGACTCCTGCCTTCAGATCTATTATTAATGTTGAGACCAGAGTTAATGAGATAATCAATAACTGACTATAAACCAAAAATTCCATTGAATTCATGAATTTCTCGACACTTTTTCTATTAACTAAAAAGAATAGAATCAGAGTTTGAGTATAGATTTGAGTAGAGATCAAATATATTATTAAAACTTAGTTCAATTCAGTTCAAGTTTTCAAAAATTTATCTTTTGATGTTTGCCCTCATTCTTAGCAGAATATCTGAGAAAGAGCTCCAACCCATCGCCCTTTCGCTGATTTTTCACATATATTAAAAGAGTTGATTTATAGAATCAAAATAACATTTCATTATTTTTCAAAATAAATAATTTATCATATCTTATGAAAAATGAAGACAAAGTCGAGGGTAACGTTTAACGAATATTCAATCTATTAATTCTGTGCCATTAATGTGATCAAAAATTCTGAGAAGAGAAGATTTACTCTCTTTTTGACACAATTGTGCTAATAGTTTGGCATTTTATCAAATATTTTCACTGATATTTAATATTAGAATTCCGACAATTGATGACTAAGTTTTCACTTTAATGCTTATAAAATCTTGAAGTTCAGCAAAACTAGTTTCTGAACTTTTTTGTTGGGATCAATATTTTTTCTGTTAAGGCTATCAAAGATCTAATAAACTGAAAACTAATCTAAAAGGAAAATAAAAATAAACTTAACAATATTTGTCGATAAACAGTGAAATAAAAGGTCGATTAACAAACCATTAAACTCTTTTTAACTGTTGAGGAATAATGTCATAGAAACACAATAGGGATCATCAAACAAAAGGCCAATACTTTCATTCAGAGATAGTCAACCAACATTTTTCAGGGGCAATGCGGGCTATTTTGTCAAAAGTGCTGGTGGGGGCATGGGACAGGGTAAAATGGAGGACGCAAATGGTGACGGAAAAGGCCATTTTCTCCTAGAATAGATTATTACCTAGGGTCACCAAGTAGGAAGACCCTAGAGGAGGGTCAGGCCAAATGGACCATCGGCTAGGGGGAGGGGTCAAATCTCAAAATGTTTTGTCTAGGGGGAAGGCCATTTTCCGGAAGCCAAAGTCGACCTGTAACGGCATTAGCCATTTTCTTCTAAAATAAGTTTATTTCCGTCGAATTTAAGGGTAAACTGGCTTAATTAGCCTATAATTAGGCTATTTTGCAAGTTTGAAGGCTAAATTCCTTAAAATAAAGAACAAAATGGCGGATTTTCGACCGCCATTTGCAAAAATGTCAAAATTTTAGCCTCCACTACTGAAAGTTTCCAAATATTTACCGAAATTTCCTAAATTTTTTTAAATATTTTCGGTTTCGCTTCGCTCGCCGGTTTGCTAGGGGGGCCAAGTACGTTGGCCTCCTTGGCGACCTCTGGAAAACACGACTCCATATCGATTTTCTTCCTACATTTTTGGTCGTCTGAACCTCCTTTGGAGTGGGTACCCCTTTAGAGTGGGTACCTTTCCAGATGTCGGCATTAAAAATTAGTACTTGATTTATTTATATCCAAACCCATATAGAATATAGTCATCTTTCACTGTCATCCGTGGATTTGAAAGATTGTCATGCAATGTTTTGAATGATAAGCTTATCTCTGGTTCTAGTTATAAATTATCTAGATATAAAAAATTTATCAAGTAAATAGTTTCAAGTCTAGTAAAACAATCTATCATCCTTGATCTATAATTTGGGTGAACGAGTACACAAACATTTTAGTATAAATGGGTTTTTACATTGAATGCAATTTTAATTCGTAATAAAATAATGATAATACTGATAATAGATAAAGTAATAATTATATCAATTTCATCCATTTGGAAAATTAATCTTTAAATCTTATTATATGAAAATATTTCAAACAATATGGTTGTCGCAACTTTACCCCTTCTCTTCTTCCCATACTGTCAAACGTCATTATTATTGTATCTTTTTTTAATAAAAATTTACTTATAAACCCTGGTTTATTTTTTTAAAGCCCTTGCTTTCTTAAAGATTATGCTCATAAACTTTATCCTCAAAAGGCTGTCGATAATTGAATCGTTTAATCGAAAGTAATGTTAGGAAGAATTTGCTGATAATTTGAACCAATATTGTCACAAATATTCGCAAATCTAAAGCGAAAGTAACAAAAGACAATGGATTTGAATTGTCGTCCAAATGATTAGAAAAAAGCTATAAATTTTAATTAAATGTTTGCCTTCACATTACGATAATAACAAAGTCTCGTTTTATCGATAATTGCCTCAAATTATCCCAATTCAATCTCTGATCAAACTTATGATCATTTATTTTCAATTTTTGCAATGAAAATAGTAAATCATTTATACTTTCTAAATCAGTAATCACTTTAACCCAGGTTGTATTTAGCATGTTTCATCAACAGCTCAAATATTTTTTTTATGAGTAGAAATAAAAGTAATGTTGAAAATGAATAATTAATATTCTGGTAATGATTCTATCAATTGAAGCAAAAACTAATATGGATTGTTTTTGGCAACCAATTCATAACTTTACGTCTGTTATAGTTGACGCCACATTAATATTTATTGCTTGAAACCACCCTTCCTTTAATTGTATGCTTTACTGCATCTGAATTTCTAATCATTTGACCGAACATTTTGTATTATATTTGACTTATTCTAATATCTTTGATATTAACAAAATTCCAATTATATTTTGATATTTGATGATTACTGGGCTATAAAAATGTATTACATTTTTCATATAAAAACGAAACCAAAGCAATAAAAAAACGGAAAACACAGTCATTGAGTAAAAAATGTAATCGGATAGAATTGAGTCGAAGACATGTCTTCATTAAATTATTGGGTTTATAGCCATAATTTCAAATTCTGAATTTCCAATAGATTACTACATTTTTTAGTTCATTTCAATGGAATGATAAAAATATTTTCGATGAGAAACAATTTCCTTTATTTTTCATAACGTCATTCGACTGATACAAACTCAACATTTTTCGAAAAAGGGTTATACCAACCATTAAACAAAATATAGTCATCTAGTCTATGCTAATTCTATTTGTTCAAGTTTGATCATTTTTCAACAACAAAAAACTTTGTTATCACATAATTTGTCGCTAAAAATGGCATAATTTTGGGAATGATTAATGATCATAATCATTGATTTTGAGCAAATGGAATAAAAGGTAATTTTTATCAAATTATTAGGAAAGGAAATTTGTATGATTCAAATCGGTGTTTTGAATCGTTTATTTTATTTATGGAGATTTCAGTTATTTTGTCGCTATTTTTTACTTTTCAAAAATAAAAATGAATTGGTTTTTATAACGACTTTATTCGCTTATTTTTATGGAATTCTTATCATCAAATATATAATAAAAACAAGGGTTTGCTTCAAACTTAATCCCCACCACATTGATTCTTACCATATCTAACTCATACCTATCCGAACCTATCCTAACCTATACTATCATAACATAAATGTTATTTACACAAAACCCTAACCCAACTCCAGAATAGACTTAATAGCAATGGATGTTTTTCCCATAGACTTAAGATAGGCTTTCTGCCTTAGACTCTCTCTCCCACATTAACAAGGATTAACATTGGCTACTTCCTATAGCCTTAAAATTGGATTTTGGAATAACCGCGGAGGGGGGGGGGAGTAGAAAGGGAAGCCTGGCTCCACGATATAACGCTGACGTCAGCCAAAAATATTTT
>JAQIWP010000028.1:0-56917 GCA_034695525.1 Euzetes globulus
CGATCTGATCTAATGTTAGCAAAATTGGTTACTTAAGAAATGCTACCATAAAAATGACTGAATATTTTCGCAGCTATTATATAACGTCAAAAACTAAAACTTCCATAACGTTTGTTATCCTTAGTTACGAAACGCAAAGCAGTTTTGGTTATTATTTTTTGTCATCTAATAAAATCAGAGCATAGTCTGAATCAAAGATTCGTTTAATATATTATAGCCTTTTCGAGGATGTTTTTGCACAAAATTTCCCATTTTATTCCATTTCAGACCAAATTTAGCTCGTTAATCGGTAAAATATCATTTCTAATGAATAGTTAGCTTTATTTGATTGACGAATGCGACAGAAAAAAATTGAATGAATCACTTGAAAAGGGATGTTGTGCTGGAATGGGTCTGTAATTCAATTTAAAACCGTTCGTTAAATACATTCGTTAAATAGATATTTATAAAGAGAACGGGAATTACTGCCAACTCTTTTCTTTGTCTATTAAAGTCATCAAATTATATGTGAAACACAAACGCATCGAAACATTAACAGAAAAGTCCACTAATAGACGGATGTGTTCGCGATTTCCCTTCTATTATATGATTTGTGGAGAAAAAAACTTTTAATTTTATTTTTCATTCTCTTCTCTAGCCTTCAGTTTTTTACAATTAAATTCAATTGAAACTTGTTTTCCACACATTAAAAGTGAAACTTATTTTCTCGTATTCAATGAGAGACTGTTTTTAAAAAAGAATCGAAAAAAATATAATGAAATAAAAGTTGACAAATGAGTAGCAAAAGAGTGACTTTTATTGACACTTTTCAGACGACTTGGCATTAATCAAATCAATGTAATAATAGGAGAGCACCGGCAGTCTCTCAACTGTATAAATAGAACAGAATCTCTATATTAAGCTCAGAACAAGAAATGCCTAAATTCAGTCGATTGAGAGGTATATCAACTCATGATTATTGTCATTAGCGAAGGACAGCACAAGCATTAGATATAAACTTTTTGCATTCGGCTCTATGTGCCATACCTTTCACATATGGCACAGGAATAGAGTTATGTTTTTGGGCTCAATAAAACCTTTAGCTGTAATAAAAAAGACATTTTTTGCGGGCGCACCCATACCTTGTCTTTGGCTTGTAATTGATTGAGACATATTAGAGCTGATAGAATAGCCTCTGCCTATGTTATGAAAACTGTATGATACCTGTGCTCTGAATAGCACAACAAACAACACATCAGATATCATAAATACATTTCAGACAAAACATTAGCGAACATTAATTGCTGACTCAAATGATCGCAATACTGATCCCAACCCTTTATAATGATTTTTCAAATATTAAACTTTGTTTTGATTATTGTTTAGTTTTCACAGAAGACCACAACTTTTATCTCTACTTCTATTCCATTATTTCAATTGATTGCAACTTTCCGTTTAATAACAATGATTCACATTCGCATTCTTTATATATTCCCCTCTTTACAAAACCACCAGCAACTTTCTAATCAGTTTATATGTTTTATTGAATGCTATCACAAGTGCTTAATATTTTATGAGATAATTGAAGAATTTATGGAATAATTGATTTCGATTTAATTCAAACAGTATTCATGTTATCAGTAAATGAGAAGAACTGAAGCCTTCCATTGTTTTGATTTTCAAACTAAAAATATAAATACAAATATTGCACATAAATGTGAATTATCAGTCATTATATCAATGAAATTAATAATGCAATGCCGACTTTTTTTCAAATAACAAATGAGTCAAAGAGCTAGTTAAAAAAAATTGATTTTACCTTGTATCACCTTGCATGTAGTCAAGTAATAAGCAATATGAATATTAAAATTACGTTTTAAAGTTTACTTGAAATCAGAGAATTTTCGCAGAAGAGTGTAACTTAAGTTTTAAAAATAGCAATAATTTAATTGCTTGACGTAATGAAGTAAATTATAATTTGCTGACATTTGAGCTAAAAATTATTGAGTTAAGGAAACACTCGATATTGAAATGTCTGAACGAATAAAATATTACTTAAGTAGCGCTCATTTAGTATTTTTTTACTCGTTTCTTATTAAATATTTATTCACTCATTTCTTATTTTGTTGTCTATATTGTATTCAATTCAAAAGTATTCTTCAATTTCTCATATTTTCATTGACTAACCATTAGCTGTGATAACACATCGGTGGATGTGTTGTGTTGATCCTTCACAGTCAGACACCACCACAACAGTTATGTGTAGTATTAAATAATTTTCTACAACTCAGGGCCTATTGTACGGTTAAAGACTGCACCACCACAGTATATATATAACCATAGATTAGACCCAGAATTTTATAACAGGAATACAAACAGAGAGTGTCTGCGAAGAGGAATATGCAGTGAAATGCAATTTGCAGTCCATTCGTTCATTCTTTTAGCTCTTGTTATATAAAATTTGGGCTCATTTTCATTATTAATTCATATAAATGGTTTTGATGTTCACTTCATAACACTCGCAGAAAGAATGGAAAAAAGTAATGCTCGCTCTATCCCACTCTTCCCTCCCTCTCCCTTTTCACTAATAAGTTAGTCTCTAATACATTAGTATTATATAAACTTGAATTTTCGTGAGTTATGGTTAGACCATAGAGTTATAGATTTCCATAAAACTGTAAATGGCCTCCAGGTAAGTAAGGTATAGTCAGTGGAGTAGAGCGCTGGGGCTTACTTAACAGTTTATCACTTGTCAAACGCCAATAGTTAAGACACGTCTTCCCTTTAAACACCCATTGCTCGCAAACATGTATTGCTTTGCACTTTGACTCTAAACTACGGCATTTGTGGCATAAAATCCGTGATTGGATTCACAGCCGGAAACTAAATCAAATTGCATTAAGAAAATTGAATATAAAATATTAAAATTAGTTTTTAAATTCATCCGCTTTTAATGAATTTTTTATTGCTTAATGTATTAGTAGTCCTTTCCGATGAAATATTGAACTTTTCTCTACAGTTATTTTGTTTGTTAGACATTTAGACATTAAATTTTTTAGATGACAACCAACTGTAATGAAAAGCGTGAAAATGTATTTTTCACTTTTTTTTTGCAGCGACCAAGGTGATTAGTTGAAAATATTAATTGATAAGTGAGAACAAGTAGGTTAGTGTTGGTTGAGCAGTTCAATTGCTTAACAAGACCATAATTCAATGTTCATGTTCCTTATCTATTTGTATGGTTGCACTTTAGTTCCAAAAGTAATCTATTTCTTGAATTGCTTGCTCACAATTTGCGAAATCTATTTATCATTTGAAATGAGTAACAGAATGAGAAAAGAGGTTTAAAATTACAAATCTCTGTGACATTAAATCTTTTTTGCTCTGACTTTCATTCCAAATGAATTGTTGTTATGAATAACTGTATAAATATTTTATAACAAATAGTGAGTCTTCTAATTGTGTTTTACACTCGACATCGAGTCGTCTATCCATTAATGTTATGACTTTCTCTGTTTGCCTTCAGATTGTGCTAAAAATATTTTAAAACATCCTTTAAAACAGAACTGAATATAAATAAATTGGATGCTCTGATCAAAAACCGATGCCTTAAAAGACAAAACTATTTTAATGCGATATTTGTGTTTGAATTAAACGAATAAATTAATAAATTGCTTTCACCTAAACATCTGCTCAGCTTATGACTGATGAACGACGTTATCATTAAAGCAATAAATATAAACACAGAAAAATATTTTTAATGCGAATTCAGAAATTCCTTTTCAATGTAATGATATTAATGACAATAAAAATATTTAATACAATATTCTAATCAGAAAATTTCATTTTTCAATGAAAACCAGGAATATTATACTAGAATGGGGGAAATGGGGGAAAGGTAGCGCAAGGCCGACAAAATTTACAATGGTAACAGTTCTAGACACAGAATTATTGTCCATTGAACTGCTCTTTCAAGTTTTAGTATTGTTTGTGCAAATTCTTGATAGGGTTTAATGCATTGTCTGAATGGCGGACACAATGGTCTCTGTATTGGGAACGGCAACGATATGTAAAGTTTGAACGTGTGATGCATTTGGAAGTTTGTGCGACAAAATCGCCACAATTAATGTAATTGCCGTAACCATAGGATAGGCACCGGTTTAACCAAGAATATTTCAATACAATTTTAGTAGCGATAGGCTAATGGCTTTGAGTGCGAAATTAGGATGTCATAGGTATGCATAGCTTATAATTTGGCTGCCATTGATTTGCATTAAACTCATTGTGTCGGTGCTCTAATAACAGACAAAAAATTATTCCTCACTTAATCTCTTGTGTTGAGCACTGAACTGAACCTGTGGTTGGGATGTGTCGCAAATCAATGATATATTTTCATAGTTTTGTCATAACTTTATTGTGATTAACATTCGGCATAACTTTCCACTCATTTTCTAATGAATCAAATTATGGGAAAAGTTTATTACCACTCGTTTCGTACTAATAATCCGGTGGAGGCAAAAATGAAATAATTTCTTTGCCAACAATTAACTGGCAATGAATTTGCATAATATCGATATTATGGCGAATATTAAAAGACAAAAGTGACTGAAAAGTCGAAAATTATTATTCAAACGCTATTTTGTGTATTGAAGCAAAAGTCGTGTCAATTCATTGTATCTAATATTATATTCTTTGACAAATTTCGTGCATCAGATAACTCTCTGTTTTGATATTGAATTTAATAATAAAAACAAAAACAAACAAAAAAGTAAAAGATCTTTCTTCTCTGATAAAGAAATTGAATTTTCAAACCATAAATATTAAGTTTTTGTTTCTTTTTTGATGGTTTATCTGTCAGTCATCAGAATATTATTTAATATGAAGAATAATATTCTTAGATTTTTATTTATAACTTTGAACCAATTTTTTAACAATTTTTATAATAAAAAAAGGTTCGAATCATTGAATTTGTTGAGTTATTTTCAATTAATTCAAATCCAAAATCAATAAATGAATGCATTTCTAATGTTTGAGCAGAAAAGTCTGTCAACGAATAAAAATAATCTCACAGTTTATAAATACCTTCAAACCTAATCTACTGATAAGAATCGCAAGAATCTCATCGGCTTTGATTGTAAGAAAAGCGATGCCATCATAATTGGCAATACATTAATATAACTTCTAGATATCATTGTTTTTGTTTCGTTATTTTGTGCACATTTTCAGGCAAGAATTTGAGAGAATGAACTAAAAAGATAGGGGGAAAGGCTAACAGCTATAAAGACACGATTGCAAACACTGGAAAAATGTGAAACAGAAAACAAAGAGTGAAGAGAATGGAAACAAAAAGAATAAAATCAGAAAACGTGATGTGGTTTTCGTGCAGACAAACACCAAAAGACTCCAACACTTTATAACTCACATAAAAAAGTTTTGATTCGCTTTTTGTTTCTCTTTCTATTTCACTATTAGTTTTTACTATTATTTTGTTCACAATTCACTGTTTGAAACGAAACTTTTAACTCTTGAAAAATATAGTTTAATAATATCTGAAGAGGAAAAATAGTAGACTTTTCTCTTTGACCAACAAAACAAAAAACATATTTTTCTTTACATATAAGCCGATGGACTATAAAAGTGTATAAAAACTTTTTTTTCTCTGTTTGAACGTATCCTTACAATTGATGTCAAAATAAAATTAATGTCAGCGCCAAATGCGGACAACGAATCCCTTTGAAACACTTAAATTTAATGGAGTTATACCGGACTTATGGAACAGTTATACTTCAGGTCAACAGTAAATTTGGGCCAAAATTCCGAAATGAAATTTAATTTCCAAACAAAAGAATTAATATTTTTTCAAACTTTTACTCAAAGATCAATAGCTTTTCTTTCGGTGTGTTTTAAAATAAAAAATTCTCAGCCATTTATCAAACGAACAAATCGTTTTCAAAAACAAAAAAAACGGTAATTTCAATTTCAAACTCACCTGTCAATGATGTTCTGATTTAGTTATCAGTGCAAAAATCTTTTCCAATAAAACAATGTTTTCAAGGTTTTCAAAGCTAAAACAATATCAAATGTTTGTTCAGTTATCAGATGAAACACCAGAATACTTTTTGGAATAAAAGGTCAATTCATTTAATAGCGTAACAGAATTTTGAAAATTTCAGTCACGAATATATTAGAGTGAATTTGGAGTAATGCAAAAATTAGTATTGCATTAGTATTACGGATGAGATGATTGCAATAATAATAATAAACAGACTAATAGATTAGTGCTAATACTATTAGCATATATTATACGCGGAATTCATTAGAATAACATCGCTTTCCATACAATATAATAGACACCAACTATTAGTTAAACAATTTTTTTTCTCTGCAGACAAAGGCTTCGGTTTTTATTATATATACTATTAGTTGAATATGAAGTCCAACGCAAGGCTCAGGAATATGATTGCGAACTAAGTTTTAGGCGAACAACAGAAGAGTCTGAAGAAGAAAAGTTTTTGGCTGTGCGCTAACTCTGGGCAACTCTACCACAACAGAATCATTGATTGCTGGCCTAACAGTGCCTTCCAGTGCAAAAGTGTATTTCCTCTTGACTCTGGGATTTCTCACTCTGTTGTGTTTCACTAGCAATATATGCGACGACGCATTTAGCGCTCGTTTTATTAAACGTAATAAAAAACAGTGTTTCAATTCAATCAAGTCTGTCCCTCACACCCATACTATTAGATAAATTAGAATATTCTCTATTTATTAAATGGATATTCAGGCACACAATAGACAGTCAGAACCGGTAAGCCTGGGGCTAACCACTAAAGCGCACCGACAGACACACCACAAAATTGGCATAAAATATAAAGTCAAAACTTATTTATTTATACGAAAATGAGTTGACTTTTCTCTCTCCATATCTGTGCAGAAGTTATGCAAAACTTTTTTATTTATGCCTCACTTTAGGGATTTGATCGATGATTACCAACGTATTCAATGTTTTAGTCATCATTTTAGTGGAAAACGAGGAAATATCCATCAATGAGTTCCACCGGTTTTCCCGATCGTTATTTCCATTTTTTATATCCTTTTTTCAATTTATTAAATATAAAAAATACGACAAATAATAGTTGTATTTATATAATGTATTTGATGGCTATTTATACAAATTGTATGTACTTATAAATATTTAATTTAATATTAACGACTCTGCGGCTGATTATTCATTATTAAACAATAAGAATAGACTGAGGCTCAGCCTCGGCTCAGCTCAGGGAGAGATCACCGCAAAGTAGACATTAGAGAATAATAACAGACACTAATCGAAATCAATATCCAAGTTGCAAATCCTGCCCAAAACTTCCACAATCTTTCTTGGAGTTAGTGGATTGTATGTGCATAGAGTTGTTTGCACAGAATATTGACCCCCTTGGCATTTTTGACCTTTTGATTGAATGGAATCGAAGAGCAAATCATTAATAAACTATTATTTATTGTTGGGCTCTGTTTGGTATCTAATAAAACATTAACTATAAGTTCAATATTAATATTGAGTTAATTTCGGCAATAAATACGTTATGAAAGTAATGAAAGTTATTTTTATTTTTCTTCTCTTTTCGACAATCAATTATTCAGTTTAAAGAGAAAAATAGATAAAAATGTGTATAATTATCAGTCAATCAGATACCAAATAGTGAATTAATGTATGAGTTATTGATAAACGAGTCAATGATTTAATAATTATGGATTAGGATCTGTCGTTCAGGACAACAAAATCAATTTCAGTCCATAAAAATGTATTCTGATATCAAATTTCATAAATAAATATTGTTTTTCCGACACAACAAGGAATTAATTTTATGAATATTTGCTGTTTGTTATGAAATATCTGATAAATTCGTGTCCTTTCAGTCGAGTTCAGTTTCAGATCTCAATCGATGTGTGAAATCAATTAGGAGAATGAAAAACAGTTTAATTGTAGTGTTGTTGGCCCACAACTCATATCAAGACTGGAAGTGCCACGACTAAATACTAGACTAAATACTTCTAAATGTTTGACTCAATTAATATCATAGTTACAAACATTTTTAATCAGTAAAAAACGGGCAAAATTGCGATAATTATGAACTGAATGAGAGCTTTGATCGCAAAGAATGAGTGACAACTCAATTGCAAAATAGTGTCTCCAATCAACTGATGTGTGAGAGGGTGTTAGTCGACAGCACTGGTAGAAAATGGTTAGTGAGCACTGGAGGTGTAAATCAAACTGAGTCTCACGTCTACTCTACTCATCACTGACCAGAAAACACATAATAATCATAAGAATGAAAGGTTATTATAGTTATAAAAATGGTCGCAATATTAGAGCTGAAAGACTAAGAGCACAAAAACAATGGAAATAAAGAGTGTGTCCGACGAATGTCAGAATTTATCTCTTAATTACGCTTCACTGCATTTATTACATGCAATGCCGAGAAGTCAAATGCATTACAACTATAACTAACTTTTATATACAAAACAATTGATGACTCTTTTCGTCTCTTCTTCTCTCAATTCTCTGTCATTTTTATTTGGCTGTGTTTTATGTTATGTTTCGCAATAATTTTTTCGTGTCACAACTCGATTGACATATTGTCCATTCATTTTATACAAACTGGGAATCTCACGGGTCTGATGTTGAACTCTGGCACCAGAGGATTGTCTCTGTCACAGTAAAAGCCTGGATATGATATCCTGTAGTTGTTTGCTTCCAGTGTTAAGAAACTGATTATTGCCATTAAATAATTCTTTGCTCACTTGAATAATACATTTGAATTAGGAGTTGTGATGGCGTTAGCACTGAAATCGATGGCAAAACACTTTCTCTGTGAGTCTGAGGCCTTATTTGTGTCCGCAATGCATCACAACTGCAATTAACACTAAACGTACGGCTCATACGTCTGAGAGATTCCCAGATTCATAGCTTTTAGTTCATTGCAATCCAATTGTATAACAAAAACTAAGAGGAAAAGAATGGCCTGAATTAGAGTCTGAGTGCAATCCTTATGGCAAATGTTAAAAATTTAACGATTCATCTGAAGATAACTGTGTAGTGATATCTGCGTTAATCTACAAATTACTCATATATTCATTACTTGTATTGCATTTACTGTAGACATAGCGGCCAGACATCTATTATGTAATGAAATGATGGCTACGGCTATGAACAAGAGTAGAAAAGGAATTATACGACAGGAAAGTTGAATACACCTAAAAGCCGGCATCCGCTGGGATTTGAAATGAATGCCAATTCAGACCCACTTTTGTGTAGACCTATAATCAGAAGTTGTATTTTTCATCACAAATTTGGATCTGATTTGAAAAGAAAAAGGCAAACGAAAAAGTTATATGAATTACAGATTAGAATAAAAATGTTCCGTCTCTTCGGAGTATTGCATGAATTTTGTGTAAATATTAGTCATTTTCTTTTGATTTATTTCTTTTTATGATTGAATGGATTATTGAAATACAAGTTTGAAGTAAGGATTACACAGACTTTTGTCGGATAAAAACCATTCCGTTCTATAAATCAGTTGAGTTCATAAAGAATTGTTGCCAAGGCTATTCCTAAAATATTGGCAACTATTTGAATGATTTCACCTGCTCCTGACACTTGTATATGTTCTTAATTGTTTATACTTATAATTTTTATTCACCAAAATTTGCTTTAATATATGTAATGAATGGCATCTTGGTTGCTTTAACAATTTGTTTGGAAATGTTTTTGTATATTCAGTATATTTATAATAAATAGTAAAATATTGAGTGAAGATTGAGATGAAAAAACACTGAATAAATATTTAACTATAAATGCTGTGACTCTTGGTTGAAAATTTTTTAAGTTCAACAACTCATCAAATATTATTATCAATACATTGAACGCAATGTTTGAAGACTTTGGTCTAACAATCCTCCCATCGATACAATATTTTACTTCTAGTTTTTGCCCCTAATCTCTGTATTTAAATGTAATTTGGCTTAAAATTTTGCGGCCTTTCCTCTATTGTTGAACAAAGAGATTAAAATTATGACAGAAATCATAACCAAATCGCTTTGTGATAAGTCAAATGTCCTTTGATATAAATTAATTTAATTGAAACCCTGTTTCAAATCTTATCTAATCTCATTGCTTCACATTTGTCTTCTATTCGGAAAATTCTCTCTCAAAAGAATGACTTTCAGAGGTATTCCATAACAATAAGAGATAAACTAACGAATCGACAAAACCCTCAATTTATCAAATTTTTTGTTTGTTGTTAACATTGCGTTGAACTCAATATTTTTGCTGAAAAATTTCAAAATGTTTAATCCGATTACAACCAGAACATTGTGTCATAAAATGATAGATGACATCAGGATTTTAATCATTAAATTTAATCAAACGATAATCGAGTCATAAGTTATATAAGTTTTGTCTCAATTTTCGGATAATAATTAGATTATCAATTATCGTCTTGACCTTCACTTGGTCATTGATTAATAATCCTAATACATGTACATTAGATGAAAAATTATTACAAATAAATCTTGCTTGAAGAAATATGTATTTGAGCATTAAAAGTTATGAAACTCCCTTTGAAACAAGTTTTGCAAAACACTTTTCAAAGTCATTAATTGATTATTCAATGAATTGAAAACTTTTTAAATATTGATTACTAATTGAAGAAAATAATAATTATGTTTAAAATTTGTTAAAATTATTCCATTTAATAATTAATTAGGGTTTGAAATAATTGATTGTTTGAAACTAAAATCTTATTAATAATTATAATTGCAATGAATGCAAATCAAACAAATATTAAGTTTTAACTATAAATTAGATTATTTTCTTTTGGGAATATTTATAACTCAAATGGATTTTTATGCATTTCCTTGGGTTTATTTGTGAGAAACAAAAGAAATATTTCTCTGAGTCTAACAAAAATGATTAATGAAATTTGTATTTGTATTCAATTAACTTAATATATCATTTGAATAATCGAGAAAACGAATTAAGAAAATGAGAAAAAACGGAGAGTTATATGAATTGTCGTCGATGTGGACAACCAATGAAAGCCAGTCATGAGATCTTCGCCAATAAAACAAACGAAGAATTTTATTTATAACTAGAACAAAAGTCAAACGTAATGGTCATTAAAATAGGAGACGAACCGAATGTAAATCATCGCAATTATTGTTGTCCTCAATGACTTGTGGGGCGTATTCTGCAGACGACCAGAATTGCAAATATCTTATGCCAAATGATATTTATCTAAAATTAGTCACTTCTGAACGCCTTTTGACATATAATGTTAAAGAAAGCCAGGGATGCGTTCCAGAATGATCAGCGCAAGTTTTTAGCCTAAAACCTGAATCATCTGACCAGGGAGGATCCGTTATATGCCGTTACGCTGAAGAATTTTGAACTTCAATGTCTAAGTAATAGTTTTCAATCTCAGGGGATAGAAAGAGACGACCCCTCTATCAGCACCCCTGTAATAAACTCAGCAGAAAATTAATGCCAAAAATATGACAATCAGTGCGTTTGAAAAAAATTTAATCACATTAGAGGGAAAATTTTTGACGTCAATCACGAATATTCTCGTATTTGAAAGATGAAAATTATCCGACATTTAACGACTGATATTGTGAGGGGATGACTATAAATAGCATTCCTATCATTTATTCAAAACCAATTCAAAAGTATATTGAGAGTCGTGTTTGAAACGACTGGGAAATAGTGTGAACAAAATCAGAGTCATTACAGAATAAATATGCCTTAGAATTGAATATTCCGTATAAAAGTTGAATTGGATTTTATGAGAAACAACGGAAAAAATTGTTATTTCTTCTAAATTGTACGTATGATTGATAATAGCGTGTCTTCAAAGGCTCCCTAACGTAATATTTAATAAAAGTTAAACTCCTTTTTCATTCTCTTGAGTTAGTGCTGTCTTGAGCAGCGATTTGTCTTAAATTTGCTTCTCGTGTCAGAACGAAGAACTCAAAACTGTGTAAACTGTCATATAATTCAAATAAAATCACGTTTAAGTCAGTCTTATATGTGAGGCGTTTGGCCTAAAAATTTAATTTCTTTTTCATCTATTAATTTATTCAAAAAGTTATTTATTTATGAGTTTAACATAAATTTCTTTGCTATGAATACCCGATAAGAAGCGAAACATAAATTAGTTTTCTCTCATCTTTTTAAAGGAATTGCTATTAAGTTATTTCACAGATTCTAGAGTTAGAGTAAAGAAATTCCTTCTCAAACACTAAACTATTTGATATAATTCTTAAATGTAGTGAAAAAACTTCTCAGTCTTTTATTTATAGACCTTATGGGCCAACGGATGGCTGAATACCTTCCTCTCTACACCAAAAGCAAATCTGAATTTATTTTCAAAGAATCGCATATTCTATGGATTTAATAGAGAAAAATATTTGCATAAAATCTTATGAATGGACGAAAAATTTTATTTAAAGCGACAATTCATTCGTAATTAATTCGGTCACACCATTCATCTGAGGCCCAGCAGCCAAAAAAATGCTACAACATTTTCAAACCCAAACTATTATCTCATATAAAAATATGAGTAAATATTGACATTTAGCTCCCATTCTAGCGAATAGTCCGGCGTTTTATGTCAACACTAACTTAAAATGCAGTTAATTGTGACTCAAAAAAGTGATTAAATAAATATATGAATTTGAATATTAGTTTGAATTTGTGTATTTAGCACACGATAACGCCTGGGCTCTGGTCATGACTATTGTTAGACAAAGGCATACATTTCACGTATAATTTAGAGAATAATTCCAAACATTCAGCGATTCACTGAATACACTGTAATTCACTCAATTAACGGAATGTTTAATTAGTTATTATTATTATTATTCAAGCCATTAGTCTTTATCCGGAGTCGTCTTTCAAAGAAACAAAACATTTTCGTTAATTTGGATTTTTATTTTTCGTTTCCGTTTTTCTCAATTCCCATAAATACGAGTTAAACCAGTTTTCGGTAAAAAATCTCAAATTAGATTCAGTAAAGTCTAGCCAATGAATTTGGTTCAGACTCTGAGCACAGTGTTGTGAGGGCACAGAATAAGCTTAAGGCTGAGTGAAGAAATATTTTCAATCTTAAAAAATTAGTAACGAGTCAGAGACTCTTTGAGTGTATATAAACCGTTCGTTATATTAGTTGAGGTTGTGCTGGAAAAATCTCCGAAATGTATATACCTTGAAAATTGTACTCATCTTTCATAAGATACTTTTTTCCCATTTTTCCTCTCAAATGGACTTTTATTTAATGAGATTTGGATTTTCAATCATTTTAATGACGCCATCGATAACCGCTTTAGTCGTCTGAATATGAGATTAGTTTAATATCTTTACTCAAAAAATTTCCTATTAATTCAATTAAAACTTATTTAAAATCAGAACTGTTTTCGGAAATGTTGTTTAATTGTCATAAATGCTTGAAATCGATTGTCTTGTTTGGACGACAAATGCAATAATTTAATGAATAATTTAATTATACTTGGTTTTCAGCCATTATCATATAACAGTAATAATAGGATTACATAAGACATACAACAGATAAGAGCTTTTTACGTGCAATTACTCGCTTCTCAATGACAGACTAATGTCATCTTAATTATGAATCATAACAGAGATAAGACAAATACCACAATAACTCGTTGGCAAAGACTGTATCACTCCTTCCTTCACTATTATATTGTTTGAGGATTTCAATCATTTGTTTGTCTTCAAGTTATCAGCAAATATTTCATTGAGAATTTCATACTTGACTTCAATTGCACTCTAATGTGAGTCTAATTTCGTCAATAAAACAATTATTGTATGTGTTAAGCAATAATTTTGATAATTCAGCTATAATTCAATTATTTCGGTCTCATTTGATGGACAAACAAGGATGTGCTCGATTATGTGTCTTCATTACAATATCCTCTAAACATTTCACAATTTTCAACTAAACTGAAAGAAATTTTAATCAAAAAATTATTCTTTGATTGAAATCCGGATCTGAATAATGTTTTGATTATCTATCTGTTTGGACAGCATTAAAACTGACGGCACAGACCATAATAATTAGTGCTTTTGTTTCCTAACTTCAATTGTATAAACAGATTCTGGAAAACTAAATGACTGACACTTTTGGAAATTTAATTTAAGAGTCAGTCGTCTGAAAGAGGATATGATATAAACACAAACATTACAGTTAATCATCGTTTAAAGTTAATTATAAAAGTTACCGGATTTTCTGATTTTAACGATAAAAATTTTTAACTAGATGATTGTTATTCAGATGATCAAACCAAGGGTAATGGACTTTATCAAAACAATTACATTGATTGTCTCTAAAGTTCCAAGATATCCATTCAACTACAGGAAAGCCATCAAAGATTTTTATTTTTCAATGAATACTATTAAGAAAATAATGTTTATAATTAAAATACTTAGCCTAGCTTACTATTAGGTAATATAAATAGGATATAGAAAGTTTTATTAAACTAGTAATTATCGAAATTATGTCAATATTATTAAATACATAAAATAATCCAATCATTTATTTAAACATTAACTAATTGTCTCAAATTGTCATATTTTCAATCAATTTTCCGAATTAAGTCTCATTTCCGAAATGTTTTATCAATCAATTGAATAAATGGGAAACAAGGGATGAGTTGTGTTCTCAGAAATCTATTAACCCATTAAATGGTTCATTGATTCCCATTATTTTATGATTCATTTAATTGAAACAAAATTCATTTAACATTGCACTGAATTTACTGACAATAAATGTAATGACTTTGTCCTTCAATATTCTAAATAAATCAGAATTCTTAGCAAATCATAGTTCTATTGAGTTAGATTCAATAAATTTTAATTTAAACAAGAATAAAATAGCACAAATCAAATTTATACTTTAAAAATTTTAATCTATAGTCAGTCCTCTAAATTATACTGCAATTATCTTGTAAATTTATTCAATAAGTGTAAGCTAGTTTAAGATTGATTAAATGATTTGACTCATCAAGCTCACTTAACAGCCAAGGAGCTGTTTGGGGTAATGTTTCAGTTGTTTAAACTTAAAAAAAATGTGTTTATTTGAAAAAAGGAATACTTTTGCGACCGTTGATAATTCTGGCCAAAGTGTTTCTATCAAAATTTAACTAGATTACCTTCAATTTTTCGACCACCAGTCTATTAAATGATTTTAATTAATTACTTCTGATTAAAACTTACAAAACATTCAATTTTATTAATTAAAAAAACAAGAACAAAAAAACAACTATGGTTTGTAAGCACTCCAATCAGAATAGAAAGGAGTGTCTCATTTAACCAAATATTGTTTGTCATTTTAGATTCTAGATAATTTTAGATTAATTAATGCAAATTAATATTTACTTTCAAAGTTAGATTTTTGGTTCTGGTCAAACACAGACCATAAAATCTGATACCAGTATTCAAAAATCTTAGATTGTTCTTGTGAAGAATCTAGTACAATAAAATGGTCGAGTACAATAAATTGCAAAATTGAACTTAAATTCTAATAAAATTTATATAAAAGAAGGAACTTGTGAAATGACGCCAAAAGAATTTTAAGTTTTATTTTCACTATATTTTAAACTTTTCTTTTCTTTTGCTAATATTTTCCAATAAAATATATTCAAATATATTAAGAAAAATACTAATTTTTGCCGAATAAAGCAAAATATGAAGAAATAATTGCTTAAAATTATTCAAAAGATGAGTGAATATCGAAATGAATTTATTTGAAATTATTTTGTTCAGAATTTTGCTGTTATTTTAATGACTTGTTTTTCAGGTCATAAAAATTCTTTAATATTCAGGAAAATTGAAAAAAATTATTTCGAAGAGTAATTGAATCGAGAATTGAGTCAAAAGAGTCATAAATATTATCTGAAAAACTGGAAAATATTAATATTACGCCTACTTTTGGGCAATAATTTATTGAATGAAAAAAGGAATTAACGAAAGAATTGTGATTAGAATTTTGGTGTCAAATAAATGGTCTGAAAAACAAGTGAACACATTGTGACACAAACTCAGAATAACTTTTATAAACGGACCTCTAATGAGGACCAGAATTGAAGGCACGCCCGGTTTGGGAACTAATTCTTTAATATTCGCTTTCAATTAATGAGTTCAAGACTTGCATTCAGTTAATTAAAATTAATTTTTATTCAAAAGTTTTCAATTAATTTCAATAAAAGGTAATAAAACCAATAAATTCAATGTCCATAAAAAAGTCTTTTACGAAACATTTTATCAAATTTAATTAAGAATTAATATCTAATATCCATAATATCCAATCTTATAAATATAAATAGTTGAACTAAAAATATTCTAAATACTATTTACAACAAGATAGGAGTTCTACATTGTGAAGAACGTCCGATTTTAATAATTTTGACTAGTATAGTTTTGACCAAACTCGACGACCGAATAGTGGGGTCCATTTCCACACTCGATTCTTCTTTTGAATCACTCTCTTCTGAAGACTGTTCTTCAATGGCTTCAGTGGATGAGGAACTGATTTTTGAACTCCATTCTGTCCATTGATTGTCCGATGAATCTGAATCGGAACTCCAAATAAAAGTGTTTTCTGAGTCATAGTCTTCGTTGGATATACTGGACGTCATCGAAATGTTTAGTCTCTGACTGTCCGACAGAAATGAATCCGAGTTTTGAGTCGAATCCGTTGAAACCAAAGAGCGAAGAGAAACATCACATTCTTTGGACAGCAAATCGATGTCTTCTCTCTGTTCTTCCGATTCGATGCCAATAGTCTGCAAACCTTTACCGAAGGCCAGCGCTTCCAATTGTTCAGACATTTTAGATATTTTTATAACTATTTTATAACCTCTTTTTGTTTTAAATTATTTGAAATTCTGTTACAAAGCAATCGAATTCTTTGACAACAGTTTGCGCGAGAATTCAACCCTTTGTTTGTCATTTATAGAGAATAATTTTTCAGGGGATAAACGGTTTTCGGAGTTCCGCGCATTCAGTTCATTATCAAAACATCAGATTTCAAATGACAAACAAAGGGTTGAATTCTCGCGCAAATTGTTGTCAAAGAATTCGATTGCTTTGTAACAGAATTTCAAATAATTTAAAACAAAAAGAGGTTATAAAACAGTTATTACAATTTCTGAACATTTGAATCATTCAAATAAATATTTCACGAGATTTCAAATCGAATTCAAATTTTAGTTCAAATCTTTAATTATCTTTTGTACAGTTTTTCAGCCGAAGAGTTTCAGTGTTCAAGTATTTAATATTATGGCATTTTCTGGAGACACCAACAAAAGACCTGATATTCGATTGGAAACTAAAATCCTGTCCACAGATGAAGGTCTGGTCAGTGAAGTGGGCGAAGAGTCGACACATCATTACTTATTAGATGGCAGTCAGAACGGAGTCTTACAGTTGGAAGCGCTGGCCTTCGATAAAGGTTTGCAGACTATTGGCATCGAATCGGAAGAACAGAGAGAAGACATCGAATTGCTGTCCAAAGAATGTGATGTTTCTCTTCGCTCTTTGATTTCAACGGATTCGACTCAAAACTCGGATTCATTTCTGTCGGACAGTCAGAGACTAAACATTTCGATGACATCCAGTATATCCAACGAAGACTATAACTCAGAAAACCCTTTTATTTGAAGTTCCGATTCAGATTCATCGGACAATCAATGGACAGAATGGAGTTCAATAATTTCCTCAGACACTGAAGCCATTGAAGAACAGTCTTCAGAAGAGAGTGATTCAAAAGACTTTTCTGCTTTGGAATCACAAAAAACGAATCGAATGTAGAGCCAAAAGAATCAATTGATTCCGATTACGCAAACAAATCTCCAGATAACTTCTCATAAATTTATTACAACTTTTATTCAAATTCATGTTTTTTATTTCTTTTGCATTACTCGTCTCTCAATAAATTGTTTTTATTCACAACTCCTTTAATAACGTCATCTTTTATCGACTATTTATCACATAAGACATTAATAAAGCATTTCAACTCATTATATGAAATCAATGGGAACTTAATTAAAGTTTAATTATTCTGTCGTTGACTTCAAGTTTATCTCTAATTAGTTTTTAATTCAGACTTTAATATAGAAGTGAAGGCAAATTCTATGGAGACATACGTTTAATAAGTAGTAATCATAGAATCGATGCCTTGAATCAAACATTTCTGTTTTGTGAACGTCTTTTGGGAAATCTTAGTCTAAAAGAATTGAAGAATAGCTGAGATAAACAAATTGTAATAATAAGTCTGTGGACACAACCAATTGGGATGACGTGCCAACATTGCCAATACAGGCGCTCGTATTGAACAGAATTTGCTGTAATTTTTGTTCTTCACTACAATAATAATAATCTCCAAAAAGATATGACCAAAGAAATGTTTTGTCTCATACTTTCAGATTAGTTTCGAGCGATAAAAAAAATATTTATCTAAAACTTTTATTCGATCGAGCTGAAATTGAAAAAGGTTGTCAAAATGAACTAGATAAAAATGAATTGAGCTTACAAAACAATAATTTCTGTTTCTTACACATAAATTTTGTTTTTCGCATCAAAACCGATGACATAATGAGCTTAATCTTTGATCTTTTATCCCATTCCTATTCGACATAATTCAGGAGAAAATTGTTTTGCAGACAAGATTTATAGTCAGTCACACAATAAAAGTGCAAATATTTCTTATATTAATACGAATATAATAAATGAGAAAATGATTTAATCATATGAAGCAGAAAATGAGTCGATATATTGATAAGAGTAATGTCTCCCAAATTGTTATAATCTGATAAAAGCGGTAATTTTCAGATGCCATTCAAATAATTGTAGCCATGCTAAAAATCTGACTAACTTTTCATTTGATTCATCAGTCACTAAATCGTTAAAATTCTTGTCGTTTTCAGTTGTAATTAATTAAATTAATATAATTGGAAGCTTTCCTCAAATGTCCTAATTTACTCATTTGATAGTCCTTTCATTTGAACAAATCATTTAATTAATCATTACTAGAGTTGTGTGGACTGAAGCCTGACATCAGTTCAGTTCATTTTTGTTCAGTTCATTTAACAAATGAAAATTCTCTTGTAATTCGAAATCTACAGTAATTAAGGACAATTTTAATCGATTAAAAGGACAGACTTTAATAAGGATTCTTTATTCACTCATTCATTTGAACTCATGTTTTGCATCAAAAATCCCAACACTTGAGACATTTTGTAGATAAAAATCAAAATAAATTAAGTTTTAATGAGAAGAAACAGACAACACGTTCAATGCAAATAAGCACAACAAACATATTCAAGTTCTGTTCATTCCTGAAGATTTTATTCTTTTTACATTAAAGCCTTTCATTCAAAATGATCATTTTTAAATAGCAAGCTAATCAAATTCAGCATAGTTAAAATGATATCTCATCAATTGTAAATCGATAGTACATGGAATATAGTGTTTGTAAGCATTAGGCGAATGACTGCCGCATTCACTCAGACTCTAAAAATTTTGATCTTATTTATTGTGTGGATTAAAACTTTAGTTTTTGACCAAACATTCACTTACATTAAGCAGCAGAAAAGTGAACATTAAATATTGATCTTTTAACTCTTCTAAACTGAACATGGTGTATTTTAATGTTTTTATGCTTGTGCATGAAAAATGTTTAAGTTTGTGTCTGAAAAGTGTCTGGTTGAGACTGAATGGACTGCAGTTTTGGGTTAGACTCTAATTATAGATATGATTGAAATAAGTTGTAAAATATTAAGTTTATAATTTCAACCTCATATAAATGTCAATTTAAATGCAACATGGTTTTATACAGATTATAATTTTTGAATTTAAATCTCTATTCTTTGACATTTATTAGTATAAATTGTTCTTTGAATTTATAAGTCAAAGCTTCAACAAAGAATAAATATTATAAAATAAAGCGTAAAACTTGACTAAATGCCAAAATTGTAATTATAAATAAGAGGAGAAGTCACCAATGGGGGGAGCAGGATCAACGTACTTGTTTCCTCCTAGACAGATAAATGCGAACCAAGTGCAAAAACTTAGGAAAATTTAGGAATTTTTGCTAATGGCGGCTAAAATTTATACATTTTGCAAATAATGGCCACAAAATTCATCATTTTATTCTTTATTTTAAGAAATTTATCCTTCAAACTTGCAAAATAGCCTAATTAAGCTCAATTTCGCTTAAAATCGCCGAAAATAAGCTTATTTTAGAAGAAAATTATCATTTACGGTCGATTTTGGCTTCCGAAAAGATACTAGGTATTGTTATAAATGGTCGAAATAGACGAAAATATTGAGATTTGGCGGCTCTGGCCAAAAGTTCATTTCTCTTTTAACTCAGTGACCCCTGAATAAGAGCTGTTGGCTTAACCACTCTAAACATGGATTACGTTAGCAATACTGGTTAACACAAGATCAGTTTCCTGTTAAAGGTGCCCAAGAGCTTTTCATTACCAAATTGATGACTATCTTAGTCAAGGATTCTGAGCAATTATGACTAACTGAATTTTAATTAGTTCAAATGAGTTTGAGCTTTTCATGAGCCATAATGTGCTTGATATTGTATTAGCCACCTTGATCATATCGTGGCTTAATACTGTTTTTCATGATTCATGAGTTCACTAACAAAAAGTTTATACAAACTAACAGTTGTTTGAATGAGAGCTCAATGAATAAACGACAGAATTTTATCCCAAAACTCAATAAATGACAAATAGTTAAACAAATAGAAAATATTATATGACTTTCATTCTGTAGTTTTAGTCAAAACGAAATCCTTTTGTGTTCCCAATAATTAAATTGAGTTTTTATACTGATTATGCGGATTACCCTGGCGATGCTCAAGATGTTCATATCACTATGAAGATGACATGGATCAAAAAGATCTATCTCACTTTGAAAGGTAATATTCTGCTATCTGATGTCCAAAAACGGAATAAATGTTTAAGAATTAAAACATCCATTCTGTTTAAATTTTATGTGAAATAAATAAAAAAAATAAATTTAATTTGTGATATAATTTGCTATGAAAATTAATAGCATTTACAACCAAAACAAAGTGAAATACTCCAACTCTGTCTCAAATTGAATGAATCTTAAGTGTCCTACTTATTAGTCAAAGAAAGATTAAAAGGCATGTTCCTTTTACAGAATAGAAGTTTTAATTCTAAGATTTTGACACCTATTTGGCCTTTGGATTTGAGAATATTATCTTCTAAATTATCCTTTTCTAGATCGTTTTGATCCCATATCAGCTTCATGGTGTTATGAACAACTTGATCATCATCAGGATAATCTGCATAATGAGTTCAGCGAAGGTTAACATTTCAACGAAAACAATATCGAAACTAATTATTGCAAAGTAAACATCAAAAACAGAATTGTTAACTTAACCTGCTTAAACTTCTAACTTTTATAATATACTTTGTTTGAGTAAACAAATGGTTTTAAAATTCATTAATTTTTTACTGATTCCGGTCTAATAATTAAAGTGTGTCTCAACCATAGCTCATTTATTATTAAAACGACGTTTCGTCTGAAAAATTTAACTTAACTTTAAATATACACGGTATGGGCAAGGTAGTTCATTTTTCAAGCATGCAAAAAAGTTTCTATTATATTCAGCAAATTGGTCAACATCAAACTTATTGAAAGCTTGGTTACCCTTGAAGAAGCATGGTGAACTGGGAATAGGTTTATGAAAAAATTATGAACTAAAGTGAATATTATTCAAATTCTAAACTAATAATACAATCTATTAAACTATAGAAAGTGAGTCCCAATCGAAGCAAATGTACATCAAATCGAATGAATTCATGAATAAATGCAATGAAAGGCAGAAAAAGGCGAAATAATGCACAATATATGCAGATCGCAATCCAATTCAAAATACATCAAAAGTCGGCAGAACTTCTGCTCTGATTGTGTGAACTCAATATTAGTGAATCATTTATGCAAGAAATACATCACTCGAGCAACCCATCAGTTAATGCATTGCTGAAAAACTCGAATAAAAGCCATAAAACACATCACTTGACTCAACTAATTCTTAAGATATTTTATTCGCCTTTTCTTTTGGCTTTCTTTCAGTTTCTTTCAGTTTGAAAGCTATAAATAAGCCAACAATAGAATGCATATCAATATTACTCCAAAACTTTAATCCTGTTCTCCAATCGATGAAAAATGATATCTGAAAAGAAAAAAATCAATTCAAATCCATTACATCTCTTGAAAATTATTTTCTATCCTAAAAATTGAATTTTGATGTTTGAATAATCCTATTCAAAATAATATGCTTGTATTTGATCATATTTTATCGCATTTTCATCACGCTCTGCAACACTTCTTAACACTACATAAATATCGGGAGTGGATATCCATATGCTATTCATAGACTAAAACAAGTGCTGAGAGTGTAGTCAAACAGTTTAAATGTAATGAAATTAAATATACTTCAATTGATGGCCAAACCATTTGAAAGATGATAACTATCGACTCATTTGTTTGAAAAGAAAAAAACAATTTAAAGCAATTCACATAAGACATGTAAACCATATTTTATACACTTTTCTAGTTTCGTACTCATTCTTCTCCTTTCTATTTACTCACATCTGATATCCAGAGCTCTCGTTCTGTCTGTCATTAAATCAGAGATTGATTTTCACCATTAGTTCTAATGTTATTATTTTGATAGAAAACTAATGGTGTTCTCCGCAGATGAGTGGATGTGGAGATGCGATTGAGACCAGACATCACACACATGAATGCTGTGTATAGACTAGCCCTGGACTTTGCCATCAAATCCTTTTAACTAATGAATCCAACAGTTTTTGAAAATCAATCGATAAATTCAATCGAAATATAGTTTGAAGAAAATGAGCAAAACTTTTCTAATTATCTGTACTTTTCTGTGGGACTTAAACTAACCGTTCATTCAGTACTCAAAACGTGTCTTATCATCAATTTTAAAAAGAGAGAAAATCTGAAGTCTTTTCATTCAACAAGTTTTTAGTAAAGATCGAAAAACACTTAAAAGCTGTCATAAAAAGCAATTTATTTCAATTTTATTCGTTTCATTGAATTACTGTTTTGTGTCATTAAAACTTGTGGTACTTCTTATCGGTTAGGTTCTGAAAAATGGATTACTCTTCTAATCAGTTCCATCACATGTAATAAAAAAAATCTCATTTAATCGCAAATTAATCATAAAATGATTGTTACTTTTATTGAATTTTTTATTCCAAGAGAAAGTCAATAAAATGCTTTTTTTGCCTTTGGTTTTTATTCCTGGCTACAGCCCAGAGTAAATGAATGTTTGTTTCTTATGTCAATCGCACAGACATTTGAGTCAATTTGTGAAATACAAACAGTTGTTGTATTTGTTATGTTATTTTTTAGACGAGTTTAATAGTGAAAGTAGTATTGGTTTCCAACAAATTAGAAGAAACCAAAACTACTGCAAACTGTGTTCTCAATAGAAGTGTTGTATATGTTTGAACACAAAAAATAGTTTGGTTTTATTCTCTCAAACATTTTTAAGTCTCCTCTCATTCTCTAAAAAGTAAGCATCAAATCCATTGAGAATTTCGTTAACTGTTTTTATTTTTCTTTTACTGCATTTTTATTTCAGACACTGATTACTGGTTTAGACTTGAAATTCAATACGAATTGCTGGCCATTACAGCATAAAACAGAGTGGACTACCTGTTCATAAGTGCAATGATTTTGGGTCGACTGTTGGCCTAGGAATCAGTCGATCAAAATTAATGTTTGTGTGAAAATCACAGACACTTTTCATTGTATTATTGCTTTTATTACATATAATATCAAACGTATTAAACGATTCTCTGATTTTTTTTTCATTACATGTTTAGTCTCTTTGTGTTCATTATATTTCTGTTCTGTTTTTATTCTTAGCTTTCGATATCTGCTCTCAAGTCAATGATAGGGTATGGCTATGAAAAGTGTGTAGAAAAGCGATAAAAAACTTTGGGTTCTACTATAATATCATTTGAGTGATTCAGTAAAGTCGATGTATCATCAAAAACATTGTTTTATTTTCTTCACTTTTGCTCTCTTTCTGTACTTTTAACGTTATAACAGTGTTTGTGTTGTGATAATAATGAATGAGTTTTTGCTAAAACATTAGGAAAACGGAGCGAACAATAGCCACAACTGATGGCCAAAAAACATTGTTTTACTTCGACTCCAGAATAGCACTGAAAAAAGAGCCGAATAGTAACGAAATTGTTCAGAATAATAGCGGAACAGAACTGCACGGAATAGAAAAGGCATTACTCTATTAAAAACTAAACAGAAATGATATATATTGACGGAAATCGCAATTAATTTTTGTTTTTCACTCTTTTTTGTCGACAATTTCATTAATCAATACAACACTTGACTCTGAATTGATTTACAGATTTTCTCGAAAGTAAAATAGTTTTTCCTTAGTTTTAACTTATTTTTCAGTTCGGAGTTTGTTTATAAATATTTATCTATCGATTACTGACTGTTTTGGGAAACAAAAGATCAGATAAGAGGACAACTGGCGTTCAATTAAGTGTTATCTGAGTTGACAATAGCCTAAAACGCAGAGACAATCAACACCTTTGAAGCAAAAAACTATCCAAACGGACGATACAATCGGTCAAACAGTATTGCACTCAAATAGTATTTGGGTTAAGCAATCCATTAGTGATTCAAACATTTAATCCTAAATACAATGTCTGCCAACAATTCGGAAATGATTCTCTTGTGTAGGAAAACCTTCGCCTTCATTGACAGGCATAACATACAAACACTGAGAGAGAGAGAGAGAGAGAGAGGACTGAGTGTTGGCTTACTTTTTTGGCATTCAATTCACAGATGCATTCAAATGGTGTTCGAGAGTGGCGTTCACTGAATATGGAATAATTGAAATTCTTAGACAGACCCAGACTTCTGTCCAAATAATGCCATTTGATTCAACTCTAAATCTCCTTTCCTTCTCTTCTTTCTCCTATTCTTTGTTTTTCTTATCAAAATTAGATCAAATGTAATATTGATTATCAATAACTTCCAAACATTTGATTTCTTCAACTTTTCTTTTCTCAAAAGTCTCAGTAAAATATTGAATTGAAAAAAAATTCCATTAGAAATAGGAATCTAAGAAAATGGGAAATAAATTTCAGAACTCTATTCAATTCTCAGAAGTACTGTCCCCTTACGTAATGCCATTTTTCCGGAACTTGGAATTGAGTTCAGAGAAAACTCAATAAAATAATTGAAAGGATTATAAATTTAACGAAATTATAAGGAATGAAAATAAGATTCTTAAAGAATAAGAATATGTTTTTTGAATAAGTTTAACAAAACTCTGGAAATATTTTTATCAATTATTTTAATCGGATTAAAGGGAAAAGTCTGATCAAAATATAATAAGCAAACAGACAATTAAATTAATGGAAAAGTTGGTAATTGGATGTCAGATATTGATTGTCTCTTTAAATACATTCAATTCCGGGCTTCTCTGAAAATAAATTACTTTTTCGATATTCAATTTGGCAAAGAATTATGGAAATCAAGTAAAAGCCGATCAATACAATTATTAAACACAAGATTATAAGGAATATAAAACGGTTCGGTTCTTATTTCCTGTGCTGTAGACTTTGAGCTCGTGTTTCACGTATTAATTCAGTTTTTATTTTCATATCTCTTCTCACGAAAGAGAAGTTCTTTCCTTCGATTTAAATGACATATCATCTGAAATGAGAGGAAAGCTCTAGAATTTAATTGAGAATCGCATTCAAATATTTTGACAAAAATGTTATTACTTATTACTCAGCATTAGTTTTGTTGGAGTTTAATGTTAGCGAATGATAATTGCTTTTAGAGTATGTTTTTGACAATTGAAAGCAATATTAGGCGTAACGACAAATCTAATGCCTGACTCCAATCTAAATATCAGAACTTAATGAATGTTTCGCTTGAAATGATACCAAAATGCAAATATTTATATACTCTTTGCATAAAGTCATTGCAATTTATATTAAATATCTAATTAATATTTTTCGGTTTTAATTTGTATTTTGATATTAAGTTCTATTCCAAAACTTCAGAAATCAATCAATTAAATTAAAACCCAGATTCAATTCAAGAAGTGATCGAAAAAGTAATTTCATTTTGAAACACTTATTAAGTCATACGAAGCGGCAAATACTCGACAGTCTCTAATGTCTTGAGTCAAATGCAAATCACGGAAACTCTATTAATATTTATATAGTTTTTATATTTTCATTAGAATATAGTTTGTTATTCATTTGCCAACAAATTCTGGGGCCTAAGAATTTCTCTCTCTCTCTCCCTCTCTCTCTCTTTCTCTCTCCTCTCTCTCTCTCTCCTCTCTCTCTCTCTCTCTCTCCCTCTCTCTCTCTCTCGAGTTAAAAATATCTGCCAAATGATGACAATTAATAAAATATGATAATTAGTTTTGAGGCATAATTTGTTTGTTGACTTAATTATAGGGACAACTAAATGACAAAACTGTAAAATCGATGCGAAACCAAAATAGTGTTAATCATTATTCGCCAAAATAATGGTCTAATGAATAGTTGAGAATATCATGGAAAATGTTTTTCATGGTTTGGGTTTTCCTACAATTGGAGTCGAGTCCATCATTTGCCAAATGACTCATTCCGTGACTATTCCTCCCATTTGGCCGCAACTTTTTCACAGTACTCGCATTTTTCGTGTCTCCCAAACAACAGTCTTGTGCACAATATCTCTTTTCAATTAGCTATAAGTCAGTCATCGATCGAGTGCTTAATTTCACAATTTTTTTCACCAAATAGTCTAAGAACACATTTATAATGGAATCGTTATTCTCACGAATTCTTTGTGAAACTTCTAATTTGATTAACACTTCAATCGATTTTTTCTACTATTTTCGTTCAAAATAACGAAATAATGAAAAGTTCGACTTAAAGGTCGATATTTTCCGAAATTAAACCAATTTTTGTACCAAAATCAATATTCGAGGAAAATTTAAATTAAATATCGAATAAAAGATTTATAGTTTTAAAGTATTAAGTTTCTGATAAGAGAGTGAATTATAGTTTTTGTTTAAATTGAAAACATTTTCGTTTAAATGTTTTTATTAGTTTTTCTCACAAATCTTCGCAAACTTTTCCTAAATTGAAGTTATTTTTCAAGAATTTCTGTCAAACTGATTGTCGACTCATTTGACATGAAATTCATCTCAAGTTATGTAGAATTGAAACCAAGAACTATTCCATTGAATTCAATTGGAGTAAAAATTTCCAGTTGACTTAACTCTATTCAAAATACACTTTTCAATAAAATTCATCCAAAGATTTCCATTATTTGTTCGATAAAAATGTTTTCATGATTTGAACTCAAAGTTAAATGATTTGAAAATGTTTTGCATCAGAATAAAAATGTTTTTGATTTTGAATTTCTGAGACTTTGAAAAAATATGTAAGTTTTTGTTTAAAGTCTGAGCAGTGTTTCGCTTGAAATGACATACATTTAATTCATTTCTTTCTTGCGTTAAGATATTCCGATTTTCTCTCCAAATAACTGACGGATTGTTTTTATCCGAGTTTTTCCATTAAATCTTTTACCAAAATATTTATTTGTTTTAGAAATTGTGATATCAATTCTGTTAATATCCTGCGGCTGTTGTGCGTCTTCTTCTGATATATTGGTTTTGTTGGCACTTGTGTGCAGTCAGAGTGATATCAATCCAATTTAGTCGAATGTTCATTAAAGTGGAACACTTCCAACACATCCAAAGATTGCAATTCTATGCCTAAACCCTGTTCCCCACTTATTTCGTATGTATTCTTATAATAGCATAACTCCTGATTCTGAGCGCTCTGTTATTGCATTCATCGCACAAATAAAAGAAAGTTAAGCCCAAAAGTCTTTGAAAATTTGGTCCAAAATATTGTTGCCATTCCGTTGTGTGGACTTCATTGGAGTTCTACACATATTAGTCCAGTCATCCATTACTGTTATATTGGAATCCAAAATGTTGTCCACTTTTTCTCATTATATTATAAAACATAAGAGAAGGACAACAGAACACGAACTGAGTCTAGTATTTCATCTCAAAAATATTTTGTATCACTTTTTCTTGTTTTTGTCAAAAGAAACAAAAAAAAAATCGAGAGTAGACTACATTAGTGTCTACATTGAGGACTGGCAGGCATTGTGTTTCACCAGAGAATGTTGTGTTGGTCTTCACTACTAATGCCTTTTCTTTTTATATATCGCATAATATTCGGCAACAGTTTCGAAAGAATTCACTTTATTCGGGATAATAGTAATACTTTACTTACTTTATATACTCTAAAGGCTTCACTTAATACTCTCCACAAAAAAGCCAACTTTCCTCTCCTTTTATATGACTTCTGAAAAAAATGTAAGCGAATTACTAAACAATTTTCATTTTCCCCTCAAATTCATATCTGGCTTACAATCAAATCCGGAACTAATTTTCACTTAATAACAGAGTATTTATACTTTCGACTAAAAGCGTTTTTAATTTCAATAAAGCAACTTTAAAAAATAAAAAGATCTTCAGAAACAAGTAATAAAACTTCAATCAGAACTAAACTTTCATTAAATAACAGTTTCGATACATTTCTTTGAAAACATTCTTTTCGTTTCAATTCCTTTAAAAGCATTAAATTGTTTCTGTTTTTGTTTCTTTTCTTTTTATACTTTTTTGCCTAAAAGATGTTCGGAATTCGTGTTAAGCTTTTAGGAATTGAAAGCATCGAAAACTTAATGAAATTTAGTCATTCTTTTCTCGTTTTATTCAATTCTGGATTCTTTTGCGACAAAAAATATATATTTTGATAACGAAATTTATTTTCTGTTGTGTTTGCAGAAAAATATCACCGAAATTAAAACTGCACTGCATTTTGATAGGTCTCACTATTCTGTAATTCTTATTAAAATTCAGAAAAGGTTTAAACCATTAAATACTATATCATGTTTTAAAACCTATTTTCGTTTGTCTTTTAGAGTTCTAGACTTTTATCCAATAATTGTAACATTGAATGTAATATATAATCGATTTGTTTAATGTTCAGAAAAAGCTTCGGAAGGCATACAATCATTATAAACAAAAGCGATATTATTCTTAACACAAAAAGAAACGTCAAATTATACCCATTTATTGCTCTCTTCTGTGAAAATTTTGTTCATATATTGTACGCTTTTCTGGGTTTTACTGTTATATATATTTAGAGAAATATATTTCTTAGGAATAAAATTATAAGTCATTTCAAAACATAATGTTTAGGAAAAGGGAAAGACAGCCAAAAGAGATATTTTCAAGCATTTGCTTTTCAAAGAAATCAAACACAATGTGAGCCAAAACATTAGTGACTACACTATTGAAGGCACACAAAGGCCTAAGTCTTGTAAATATGAATTCATATAATATGTTGGAAAGCATACAAATGTCTGGTTTTGGCCCAATCGGGACATAATCTCCTGACTATATGTGCGATGATTTGGTGCCGACTTTTGACTGTTATGATCGCAACGGTTTGTGTTCGACAGTCCAGAGGGAAAGACTGAGAGCACTGGCGAATTCGCCCAAAACATATTCTGTGTGATATATTCTATATGAGCAAAATAAAACTGAATATAACATTAGCACAAGTATTGCATTTGATGGTCTGTCCATTTATCAAACATCAGAATTCCTAACACGAAAAACAGCTTCAACTGAATAAAAATGTTCTGACTCTCAGTACTGGATATGAGTAATGTCTTGTTTAGACACTAAATTAAATTTCTTTTTTTGCCACTTTTTCTGATCATAAAAATATGTCTCAGTTTATACACAACTCATTGTTTTTGTTTCGCTCAGACTTTTCTAAATACTTTCGCTTTCTATGAATAAATGTATAATAAATTTCAGGATTGAAATAATATTTAGATGCGATTCCTTTACTTCAGGTTTCGGTCTTATTTATGGTTTGCCTTTAAATCATTTCAATATTTCAAAGTATGTTCTGAAAGGAAGTCAATACAGAATTCATTAATTAAGGTGTTTGTCATTTAGGAGCGGAAAACTAAACTTTTGAAAATTTTTCATTTTATTTGATTCCGGAATACATTTATCATTGAATTATAAATAATAGAAAATTCACGCGATTTCTCATCATTTGAAAGATTTTAACCAAAAAAGCAAAGTATTTCCAGTGAAATATATTTTATTTGATTCAGAGATAATTCATTTACAAGATGATTCAATTAGCATTCTTTTTGGCAATTACCCTGATATTCATTATTGGAGTTGTTCTGTTAGTTGTGTTGAGTGAGGGGTTCAATGAGAAGGGTGAGGACTGGGGCATTTATTTCGATAATTGTAACTCCGATTCGTTTGGTTACAAATATTTCATCGGAATTCGTTTCAAACAAATCCCGAAACAAATCCTGGATTTTATTTTGAAAAAACAGCCAGCTTTTTACATGAATGGCTCGTTATCCATAGTCATTCTTAATAACTACAAGCGAATGGTTGGCTCCATGTCTTTGGACTCTAATTTTCTCTGCAATCATCTATTCGTAAGGACCGCCACCAAAGAAGAGTATGCCGTCAATGTTATTCTGTTCAAGAAGGAAAAGATGGCTAACATCTATCGACTCAAAATTGACCATAACTTCGGCGGGGCGTCCACCCGAGTGTTCATCAACCAAATCGTCATTAAGGACATGAAGACCAACGTCTCGTATCTCTCTTTAGTCAATAGCGACATCAAACTACTGTCACCGAATCCTCAACACTCCAAACTTCAAAATTTCAATGTAATTGTCCAAGATAAGGTCCTAACTACAATCCTCATACCATCCCTCAAACTCAAAGTCTACGAATATATTTGTTTTGGATATTTAACAATTGGTTCAATATTTTCAGCTTCGACTATAGTTATGATTCGTTGTGATGTCAATTGGCTACAAGACATACCTCTTTTGACCAGTATTTGGGTGATGGTATACACCACAGCCATAGTCGGCCTTCCCATTGCATTCTATCGCTTTTATTTGAACGAAGAACAGGCAAAACAAATCAACTATCACTACTGGACAAACTTTAAAATTGTTTTCCTGGTCTTTTTAATGGCGTCGAGTTTTATCTTTGGTCTATTGACAGCACTTTTAGTGGACCGCAGACTCGATCTTTCAAAATATGAAAAAATCAACTGGTTCGCCACAATTGGATGGTCTCATCTTTTTACCACAATATCAGTTCTGTTATTAGGACTGTATCTTCGAAGAAAAAAATTTTTCTAGAGTTAAATGACTTGGTTAAATTTGATTACTATTCTATTAATTATTGATATATTAGTCGACTCTAATCTTTAAATTCATTAAATTTATATCAAATTTTGAATAAAAGTCTTCAAAATTTCCATTTAATTGACGATCAATTTTTAATGTCTTTCGTGTTTTATATAATATTCGAACTTATTTTTAGAAAATAATTTTCAGATATTTTTTTGTTCATTTAATTTAGTGAAGTATATAATGAGATGCCATAAATTCTTTATATTTGTTTTGTTTCTCAAACCAATGTAAACATGAATTCCTGTCTTTTTATTATTCAATATTTGCCTTTCTTTACTTTTTTTACAATAACACAAAAGATAATAACAATAACCCAGAAATAGAGCAATAAAACTGAATCAAAATCATAATCAATTCAAAGAAACTTGTATCGAAAACCTAGATCCCTTTAGCCATCAACTTACTATTACGTTTTTAAATAGCTCTTGTATATTTTGTAGGCAAAAATATTTAGATTTTCATTTTATATACTTTTAAATTATTAATGTAATTAAGTGTTAGTTTTAAACAGTGCAATTTTAATTCAATAATTTAAAAATTAACCTATGCCCTTCCAACTAATTTGATGAGCAATCACACCTTCGGTGATTGATAATTAATGATTAATTATGATTAACTAAATGATTAATAAGCACAAATAATTTAATTGAAAATTTGAATCAAAAATCTTCTGTGTCTAATAAATTTGTTTTTTAAACTTCCTCCACTTTCACCCAAAAGTCGTGTTTTTGAAATTATTTTATTTGAGTTAAAATTATTATTGAATTAATGAAAGGACAATTGCCGAAATTTTGGATCAGATTGCTAATTTACATTGTAACAAGATCATAAATTGAGTTGTCTTTCCTGTTCTAAATTGATAAAAATTATCTTTTAAATGAATCAGTGGTTTACCGAAAGTGTTACTCAAATACATAGAAAATGTATAATTTTAGTGAATATTAGTGTTTCTTACATCTGATGCGAATATTTTTTGGTTAAAAAGTCAACGATTTTTGATCGACACAAATTGGTTTTCCAATAAACAAATGGCGTTATAAACCTCTGCAACAAAACTATTCTGATCTTTAATGGTATGACTTTCGGTGAAGATAATAGTTTTACATTAAGAGACGCCAATTATATGTTCGGTTTGGGCTCAGATTCAATGCTTTAAATGTAGTATTAATTCAATATAATGACCGCCGGAGCGGAAAATCAGTGCAAACTCTAATCGATCAGTTTTGGGGTTAATATAAAGGATAAGTCAGACCTAAAGTGACACCCGATCTACCAATTTGTTTGCATTTCGGTTCTTCTATTTGCTGACCACATGATTGCACAAATGACACACAATTTCAATGCCTGTCCTCATAGTTGTCTGATATCTCAATTTTCTTCATCTAATATCAGTTCAGCCATTAGTTTGAATTCGTTTTGAGAGTTGGCTCTGACTCTCTCATAATGCCTTTGCAATCAGTATTACTTCATTTGCTTAAATCAGTTCCCCTGTTGTGCACAAGATATACAATTTGGTCATTGAGGCTAATGATTGCAATCTTTTATTTGAATCACACGTCAAATGTTTGGAAATTCTTCTAAATTTTAACAAAAGTAACTCAAAATGAGCTTCAATTTCGTCGGAATTTTTTCTTTTAATTCACAACACTTTTATGGTATGAAAAGAATCTCATAATAAGTGTTGAACTTTGAAAAGGATCATAAAATTCTAAGTTTTATAATAAATTGATTCTAATTTTTTATAACAACTTTTTTCAGATAACTTTAATAAATGAGTGAATATTTTCTTCTTTTTAAAAGAGAGGAAAATTTTCAAATAAATTATTTGTAGAAAAAGTATATACACATAATTGTGAACATATTTGAGATAATGGCAGCCAAAGTAAAGCAACCATTAATCGTGTCGTTGATCCGAGAGCTGATATTCAGCTAATACGGGCACAGGAAAAGCCATCCAACGCTCAGAGCGCAGCACAATATTCTAAACACAAACAGAATTTCGTGAAGAGTTTGTAGAAAGAGATTAATTCTGAATATATATAAAAAAAGTTCTTTCGATAGAAACCGCACTTAATTAATTAGTGGAGGGTTTGGTAGAGTCTTTCCTCTGCAGTCATTTTATGAGTTTGACGCCAAACCTATGCATTTAACTCTCAGTTTGACTAATCTATAGCTTTTTTGTCTATAAATAACTTGAGTTCTGATAAATTTCAATCCGAGCACAATCTCAATAATGGATCTGATATTCAATTATTTAAGAGAAACTTTTCGTCTTCTCATTAGAGAACTCTTTCCTACCATTAGTGGAACTAATCTTAATATAAATACCATTACAAGTAATAAAAATTGCAAATTATATAAAATGGATGCAATATTTATAACAAATATATTTATTGAGAGGAACATAAAGCGAGAAAATTCATTAAATAAATTACTGTATAATTTATATCGTGATTAATGTATTAGAATAATACTGTCAGAAAAATATTCAAATTATTTGATTGTCAAAATTAGAATAAAAAGATCTAGGCACAATTTGTCTCCAATATATTATTTCTAATGACTTATGTCTTCATAACACAAAAGGGAAAGATTAGGTTTTGTGTATCCATTTGTATGTAATGATTAGAACGATGGCCAGCACTGGTATATCGCACGCTATTAGTAGATCTGTATCGTATGACTGTTGGCTATCCTGTTATGTGTGGCCTTACATTAGGATCGATGTCTATTATGGTTATCGCAAATGGAAATCTATGCGGGCGTTCAAAATAACATAAATATAAATATACCGAAGATTTATATAAACCAAAGGCTAATAAAATGTTAATATTTGTTGCGATAACATAAGAATAATACAAACAGTCAGACAATGTGTCAAAACTCTAATTCAATGACTTATACTATGAAACGACAATACATTAAACATTCGGACAATTCAATTGACTCTTTATTCCCATTCGAAGCCTTTTTGAAGGAATACACCTTATTATATTGAGAATGGAATGTCTATGGCAGGTCAAATTATTTTCGCTAATTCTATCCAATCATTGTATTCCTAAAATTAATTTTAATCATTTTATGCCTTCAGCTCTTTTGACATTTGATTTGGAAATAATTAAATTAAAAGATAGTAAAACTTTTGAACACAAATTTTGATTAATATTCGTTTAATTAATTAAGTCATTTCATTAAAGTTTTGCGATTTTGATAACCAACTCAATAGGAAACTTATGCTACACTTTCAAGCTATGAAAGGAAGTAGTCTTTTAGGCACTGAACTCATCAAATCAGATATTATTTATTATTTTAGTTTACTTTCCATATTTCAGTTTCGAATGAGTGATGATTTATTGTCTTGAATTTTAGTCCATTAAAACAAAGTTTTAGTACTATTTAAATGAATTTATTGCAGGTTTACAATCAAAATATAAATTTAGATATAAAATGTCGAAGACTTGTCAGTTCACTCGATATTCTGGATCAATTGTTTTATAACTTGGAACCATCACTTTGAACACTATGATAGCCAGAAGCATTGGAACCACTGGAACTGGTAGTAGTGGATCGATTGCCTGAACCCAGAGTTGAGCCAAAGAACTCATCGGAGTCGCCCTCAACATATTTGAGGAAATCAGCCGTTTTTCTCCAGAAGTCAGACATGTTTTCTATTCGAAAGCGGAGTTTAATCCAAATTCCAGTAGAGATTCCCAAAGCCATGGCTAAGACAAAAAGACAAAATCCTTCGAAAGCTGCCATCAATGCCTAACCAATGAATTAGATCAGATTAATTATTCTACAGATTTCATTCTGACCTCTCAACACTTTCTTCAATCTCAAGGAAATCTTCGAATAATTGAACAGCTCTTTGAAAAATTACTATAATATTGAATATTAAATAGAATTCAAACTATTCAAAGATTATAATAATAAAACTAATCTCGCTCTTTGATTACAAGTCATGAGTTCAGTATATTTGTGTTAATCGATTGCAGGGTATAATTAATTGGGAATTTATTTATTTGGATATCAGTAGCGAAAGGCAAACACATCGTTAATACGTTGTAATCAATGAGTTACAGAGAATTGAATGCAATTTCCGATTGATTAGAAAAAGCAGTATTTAATACATAGATCTTAATTAAATTAATTTCATGGCTATAATGACCAGCAATTAATGTCGGAAATAAATTTATGTCGAACTGAGTGTATGTCCAAAATAATCGGGTGCTCGCATGCGATCGTTTATTTCTTAAATCTAATTCAAGACGTCATACAATAAAAAAGTATTACATTATTTACATAAAACTTGATTATAATGAAAGAGTGACAGCAAAAAGAGTTTTGTTAAAAGCAAACACTCATTAAAATACAGTCTAAGAGAGCATTAGAAGACTTTACTGACTCTCAGATCTAATCTATTTTTCTCCTCTATTTTGTGACACTTTATATAACAATATGTTCGCTAAATATTGATTGGTTTCGACACTATTTTCTCTATGAATTAGTTCTTCGTTTCTCAATATTCGTCTTTATATTTGGTATACAATTTTTGGTTCAAATTTATTTTTTTGCTTTTGTGTCGATTCGATCGCTTAGGAAATTGTGAATCGGAATAAAGAAACACAGAATTACTGAATATAAACACGAGATTTGAATTATGGGATTCGCAGACAATTGGCATACATTTGTATGGGTAGTAGAGCTACTTGTGATACATCGATGACAGGACTCAGCCATAACTCGCCAGCTGTCTTCGATCATTACCAGTGCGATCGACACTACCGCCAGACGCGCAAAGGGGTCGCCATTTCGTATAATAGAAGTTTATGGACAATAATATAACTGAAAGCAGAGAATGCCTCTCAGGAGACACAAACAAAACAAAATTATTTTTTTCAGTAATTTCTAATAGATTTGCTGTGAAAGGAGTCAAACAGGAACACAGAAATCAAGTCAACCAATTCCTGACATTGCATTCAATACTTCTTCTTTAGGAATGGCTTCACTAATATTATCTGAAAGTCTTTTTGTTCTCTTCTTTATTCTGTTTGTCTGTGTTTTCATTTTTCTTAATATTCTTTTTTTGAGTTGACTCAACAAAGTATAAGAATTGGATTTTCAAATATTTCTTCTTTTCTTGTCTGACTATTAGATCATTTTTCTTATTTTTTTCATTTAGTGTCTGTTTTTGATTATAATAAACCCATATTCCTTTGTCATTCCCAGTGAGCCTTAAATCTGAGCCATTAAAGTTTTCTTCAAATTCAAAACAGACATTACTTTTTGTCAATCAAAACAATTTATGTTAAATTAATTGTCAAATATTTGAATCTAAGAAATAATTTCTGGTAACGACTAGAGGTTTGATTATTATTCTGAGCATTAATTGTGAGGAACTGTTTCTCCGAAAGAGAAGCTGAAGAATGATTTGGCATAAAACAGAACTGGGATCCATATATCTGATGGTGTTATCCAAACAAACACAACTCGAATCCTGATCGAGATTATTGAGGAAACGATAATAAATGGTCTCAGATGTCATTGTTTCGTATTCTGTAATTTTCTTCAGATTATTATCGCATAACTATTTCGGTAACAATTTATGTTAACATTTATTTGCAGTTCTCTCTCAAGTCATACAATAATTTGTGTTTAAAATAAAAACTATTGTTAGAATAGAAGGACCTTTATTCAATTTAATGTTGTGCAGTCGACAATTTGTAAACATTATATTTGGAGTAATATAATTAAAAGCTGGCATATTGTCGATCATTTGCAATTTGACTTCAATTAGTTTTGTTTGTGTAGCGATTTTTCTTTTGTCGACAGAGCTGTGGAAACAAAGTTAAAGACTCAGTCAAATCGATACCTCTTTTTTGGTGGATAAGAGTTTTCATTGAAAATTATGTCATAATTCTGTGATTGGAAACGCAGAACAATATGATGAGAGGACACGTCTTTCATCTAATGAAGCAGTGCTTCCAATCTCGTTAGAGCTGACAGAAGTAAAGCCAAATAACTTTTTCCGATTCCAGCAGTAATTCTGGGTATCACTAATGGAAAGGCAAGTGTTGTGTCGCTGGAAATAGTGTTAGACTCTCGTATGTACTGAACATTACATTCGACGCATTCGTTGTTCATCTGTCGCTTTCACGTGTTTTCTCTCCGCCTCTGACGAAACCATTAGAATCGATACCATATAAAAGGAGAGCCAACACACACTTTGGCCAACATTTTTCGGCTCTCAGTTCCACTACTGCTAACTGACAGACAACACACATAAAACTTCATTCTTTCACTTGTTCTCCACTCTTTCTTTTGCACCGATAGTTACACGTGGTTTATATCACACCTAACTTCCAGTGCTATCTCTATGATGTGCTTAAATATCTTATCCGACAAACTTTTCCGGGGGATTTAATACTTCAATACTCTAAAAGACTTTCAGTGTTCAGTATTTTTAGGCTTTTTCTTATATTTATTTTATTTATCGAAAGGATTTGAAGACCAAAAGAAAAATGAGTTGATATCATGCGTCTAAATATCGGTCATTATTTGATGATACCATTGATTTGCTTCGAAGGTGAGTACCATTATTTTACAGCTCAGGGTTGAGTTTATCTCTAATGTACTAGATGTCAATTTTTCGACTCAATGCTAAACCAAATTGATTTTTCTGTAATTAATCACTTTCTTAGACTATATTTTACTGTTTTTCTCCAAACATTAAATTCTAATTAAAAGATTTTTTCCGCTCTCGACTGCTATTATAAACTTGTAATTAGTTTTCGTAAATTGATTCGCATTTTTCTATAATGAATTCAATGATTTTTTTTTTTAACATTTCCTAAATTAATGCCTCTTTTTGTATAATTCATGTAACTTTTCATGTAATATAATTTATTTATTGAAAATTTCAGTATTTTATGCCTGATTAGGCTTGCATTTAGTTTTCACTAGGATCTACTTGTATAGAATTGAACCCAAACTTTAATCTAAAGTTTTGTTCGCTTTGATTATCAAAAAATCAAATCGACATTAAGTCTCATATATTATTCATAGACAGTATTAAAGCAAACAAATCACTCTCTCTATTAATATCGTAGTCTTTAATAACAAAAGAGGAAACTTTTTTTCGTCGATTTAATCCGATTTTTACATCACAATACTTAAGTCAATAGATAAGAGCGATTCAGGAATAAAGAATGACTCAATTTTTGGTGTATTTTTCCGATTCAATTCTGTTCCTCGCATTCTATTCCAACAGTCCACTGATTTTGAGTTATGTATTGCCAAATGTCTGGCGCACGATATGACTGATCACTCGATTTATTTTCATTTTGATCGGTGTCTCTTCAATTCAGATAAATAAATTACTGGACGCTTTTTGTCTAATTTATTGCCAAATTCTCAGTAAAGGTGTGTCGAAAAGTACGGGAATTGTATTTGACACAAATTATTCGTTCGCACCGTTTATATACTTTTTATCACAACTATATGTTATTAAAATTGGTTCTATTCATTAATGTCTTTATCTTTTGTTCAGAAACTATAAATGTACTCAAATTTACATAAATATTGACTTAATTTCATTCGAGAAGATTAGTTTCAGCCATAATTGGAATTGAGTACAAAAAACTTTCCGACATTTATTTGACTTCAATTTAATTTTGTTCTTAAATTTTAAATAAAATATTGTAAAGTATAACAACTAACAGTCTTCTCCCGCTTTCATTTCCTAACTTAAACATCTTTATAAATCGATAACAACTACAGTAAAAGCTCTTTAATTTCACAAATTTTGGAAATGACTTTGATGTCTTTGAAATTATAAAATATAAGAATATAGATAATATCTAGTTAAGTACCAATAAAAAATTTTAAGATTTTCGAGATTTATATTTAAGTTAGTTTTACTTAAACATTTGCTAAATTTGATACAATTCTCTAATTTTATTAATTCTTATGTCCAAAAGTAGTATAAATAATATAAAAATCGTGTGGTTTTCAACAATATTTCAGTTAAACACGAAAAAATTTTATTATTCTGACATTAATTTTTCTAATTTCACATATTTAACCTTGTCGTTTTCATAAATAAGTGTGAAAGTGAAAATAAACAACTTGTGAAAATATAAGGCCTTTACTGTAGATAGTTATTTTAGTACTCTGGGACAAATCATTTGATATATGCATCACATTGACGATTTTTTAAAGCCGACAATTAAAAGCAAATATAAAAATTCAACTTGTCAGTTCTGTTCAGTTGAGGCTTTTGAACAGAATAGTAACAAAGAAAAGCATAGTCGGAGTTGATGTGCCATATCTCCAATGAGATATCCTCCAGTCCAAAAGTTGGCGATAAATTATTGCTATAATATATTTTTATTTCTTAGAAATGAGTTTTATTTTTTTCCTCGATTTTAATCAGAAATTAATGGCTTTTTATCGAAAAGTAATTCTTTTTCGAATCTATAAAATATTTATTTCAAAGAACATTATTTTAATTGAAGTCCTGATAAAAGTAATCAAAAAATTAATTGATTAATATTTGCCATATATTTAGTCAATAATTTTGTTGTTCTGTGCATTTCTCCTATAAGTTTCGTAGAAATTAAATAATTAATGGAAGAAAAGAAAAGAATAAATAAATAAAATAATGAGAGCACAGGTTTTGATAGCACCAGTGTAACAAATATTCCCGAAAAGCAAAATATTGATTCTCATTCTCTCTGTTATATTGATTTAATGGACAAACACTACAATTCTGTCCGTTATTTTCCAAATCAATCTATTTTTAGACTAAATTCAGGCTTTTATTTGATTTAAATTATGTTTAATTTGCGGATATTTTCATCTCATCATTAAAAGGGATTCAAATTAATTGCTTAGTTTTGCGGACAAGTAATTTGTAAGCTATTCTCCGTTTATAATTAGTAATGCTGCAAGCTAAAAAGGATGTGAACTTGATCGAATATTGTTTTCCTGTATATATGGGGAGAGTTTGACTGAAAAATTAATAAACTGCTTGTATTATATTGTAATAAATAAAGTGTCGGTCCATATGACTAGTTTTGGAAACTGAGTTAACTTTTTCACTGTTGAATGAATTGAAAATATTATAATAGGATTTGAAGGATCGCTGCATTAGATGCCAGTCTTTTGACGCCAAACCGAAACTCTAATCAAATATTTTTCTTCCTTTTCTTGGCCTCAACTTCTTTTTTTGATGGATTGTTCTCTTCAGCAGAAAATCATTTTTCGGGTCATTTTTAATTCATTTTCTTTGTGCAGCACTTTTTCTAATATCCGAAATCATATTCTCGCTGTTCATATGAGAACCAGAGATAAAATAGACTAACATTTTCTGTCTTCAGATAAGTTTGAAGGCTTTCACAATAGGGAAGACTTGCAAATGGTTGCGGTCTTCGATAGCAACACAAATAGAAAGACTATTATTATATTATTCTTAAATTTAATTTTTGTTTGAATAATAAAATAAAGTCAGTAATCAGTCACTCCTTATATTCAAGAGATGATAGAATAAATTCTGGTAGAAATTTCTTTTTCTCCAACAGAACCGTATATTTTGATATAAGAAAGGCCTGAATTGAAAGCCAGACTAATCGAAACGCTTAAAGGCTAACAATTTTATTCTCTTATACTCTGTTCTGATATAAGAAAATATTTGAAACTCTAAGAAAAAGAAAGCAAAAAATGTTCGAAACTTTTCATATACTCCAAAGAGATAGAAATGCGAACAAAAGCAGTGAATTTTTATCATTCATATCTCATTTTATATATTTTTTTAACTTTACTTTTTGATCAAACATTTTCACAATGTATTCAATGGTTAGTCAGTAATCCTAAAAAACCAAATCCTTGGAGCTTTCCGTACACTTGATTTCCTGGTTTCTCCATTGAAATGTAGGTCTCTGTGTAAGTAACTAACTGTCCAATATTGTGGATAGCCTTCCAGTCTATTCCAATCATTCTTCAGAGTGAGTGATGACTCGGAGGCAATATTTGCATTTGACTTAAACGGCACAGCACTTGAAGCGAAGGAATACCAAACACTGGGCTCTCATGAATCTCATTATCGTCTGCCATAATATTTTCAGAATCAATATTGAAAAAAAGAGACGAAGAAATAAAAACATAGCATAAAATCTATTTTATTGCTCAACCCTTAACTTAAGTATTTAAGTACACATAAAATGACTGAAAATAAATATAAAATACAGATATTTGAAGGGCTTTTCTCAAAGTCAATATGACTTTTGACAGAAATATGTTGTATGAGAGGTTCAGGCGCTGATCAGATCGTTAGCCGCATCTGTTCTTCGTATTACACTTCCATCTGATTACTAGTGATTATTAAATAATAAACACTTCAGAAGAATAAAGTGCTTCAAAAGAATGGGTAGAATTGTATGCATCTCCTCATTGCTATCATGATATCTAATTTCTATTAGAATTCCTGCCATAGGCTCAGAACAACTGCTCTTTTTTAGTATTTCCTCCATAATTAGACTTTTGTTCCACTCTTTTGACAACATTTTTTGTTCACATAATTTTGCGTTTATTAATGCAAATGTGAAAAACAATTGAGTAAAAAGTAATTTATTTAATGATTATATTTATATTAAGTGTTTTATGGACTCCTCTTTGATCGATATTTACATATTTGTTCACTAATATTGTGCTATTTGTTTAGCTTATTATCAAAACGATTGCAATCAATAAAATAGTAATGAAGTTACTCTAAAATTCATATTTTAATTACTTAATGTTTTTCATTTCAAATTTCTTTTTAATTTTATGTTTTTTGATGTTTTAAACTTTACTTAGTCATTAAAAATGATTAATGAAACTAAAACTTCTGAATCGAGTTTAACAGAATTTTTCAATTAGTTATTAAGATTTTTTTTTAATTTTTCCCATAAATAAATTCATTTACAGAAAAATTATTTTTTCAAACCATTATTAGCATTCACATTTTATTTCCTTTTTTCGTTTATCATAAATTAATGGCTCAGGAATTTATTACTATAATTGATATTTTTAATAGATTTAGCATTTTTTCACTATAAATTTTGCCTTGATAAATATTATTATTCTCACTATTATTAATATTACGGCACTTCTAGATTTGATGCATAAATTATAGCCCATAACTAAAGCCAAACATTGATTTTTTCTGCTTTTTTATCTATAAGAGTATTTCACTCGACAAACATTTTTACGGATTTTTTATTTAACAAGAATTTGAAGAAAAAAAACAAGAAATCAGTTTGAAATATATTCTCAGTTTCTATTGAATGTCAGAAGTAATTCATTCCCACATTCGATATCTAAGCAAAAAAAGGTTAAGAAATTAATAAAATGTCGAATAAAGTCTTGAATTTATTTTGAATTATTTGTTTAGTTTTCTTATATCAGCGAAAGAAACACTTTTTTCTTCAGTTTATAAATGCTTTGAATTTTTTCTGGGATTTTTTTCTCTAAGATTGGATCGAGTTTTTCTTGAATATATAGTGTAAGCACAGAATATATATAAGAATTAAGGTATTTGTGTCTTCAGTCGTATATTATTATTGTCGCAAAGCATTGGATGCAAACCCATAGCAATCATTCAGTTGTGAGGAGTAGTGCTGTTCTATTGACCAAATCTTTCCAAATGTCTAACATTTCCGTAAACTAGTATTCGTTTAAAAACAGTCAAAGAAAAGACTTCTTTATTCTCCACTATTTTTTCAATGTATACCAGGGCTCACAATACATGCCCTGTGCCTTGTATAACATTATTCTTATATTTGTGTCGTCATTACAGGCCTTTTATATACTTCTTGTGTGAAAATACTGAGACATTCAATTCCACGAATGGTTGACGCGAGTAATACAACTGAACTGATCCTCGACTGTGAATATGTTTACGACGCAAACGATCTGATGCTTGTCATCAAATGGTTTCACAACAGTTCTCCCGAACCCATCTATCAATGGATACCCGACAGAGGGGTCAGATATGTGGGCGAACTGTTAAAGCAGCGCTTTGATCTTAACTATTCAGTCAATCCCAACGACATTTACTCCAAATATCGAGCGTTAAAACTGAAGAACAACATAACGGTTGACCTGAACGGCAACTTTTCTTGTTTCGTTACATCACTGGCCGGTCAGGACGGAAGACAGGGCCAAATGGTTGTTTATGGCAAGTCTAGACCCCTTCATAATTGTCTCATAAATTTTAGTCCCAAAGGGATTGCCATTCATTCCAAAACATAAAATAATAGGCCTTCAAAATATGTTTAACTTTTTTTCAGTTTTTTTTTCATAAAAAAAAAGTAAATCACATAAGAATGAGGAACAGCCAAGAGATCTGTCTTAAGGGGGTATCAAAAGGGTATTTACAAAAAGATTAAGCTATTCATTCTATAAAGTGCTCAGAATAAAGCAATACGATACTCTCTCGGGTGTTCCTGAGAAAATCATCCAAAGACTTCTTAAATGGCATTTTTTGATTTAAAATATTGTCGTCTCTTCACTGAAAACTATAATAATTTCCTCCAGGATTTAATTATTTTTCGTTTATTGTTCCTTTTATTTTATTTTCTATGATTCAGAGTATTTATTTTCATCTAAAACTACTTTGAGTTTTTATTTCGACGTTACTATCAAATCGTGAAAAATGATATTCAGTTTTTTGTTTAAAATGTAAAGCTTTTGAACATTTGTTTAATTTTCTGTCTTTCTGTTCGAAACAAAAAACTTACTGAAAAAAAATTTATACTGAATTTGATATTTACTGAGTATTTTCATTCCATTGCATTTATTCCAAGAAAGACTGAATTTCTTATTTTACAATATATTTGTTTTCTGTTTAAACCCTTATATAATATATTTGTCTATATTTTAAAGAAAACGAATAATAAATTCTATTTTTTCTTTTCTTATTCTGAGAGGAAATTTGAAACTGATTTATATTCAAGTCATATACAAACGCAAAGAATATTATTTAAAATGAGAATGAATGGCAAAGAAGACTGAAATTCAAAGCCTAATCTGTTATTCCAATAGTTCCGCCGCAAACATTTGATTTCAATTACACGGAACTACCGAAAGGTGACCGGGAACTGGAATGCAATGCCAAAGGTGTATATCCCAGACCATTATTAACGCTATCAGAGCAGACGACAAACGGTTCAAACTTTCACGTCTTTCCCAAAGTTAATGTCACAACACATCAGAACAGTGGTAAACAAATATCACAAACATTTTTATTTGAACTATCATTGCCAAATGTTTACCATGCCAATTTGTTCTACTTCGACAACAGATACCCAGTACTTCGACGCCACACTAAAACACAGTCCGAAACAGTCACATATCGGAACAGTATTTGAATGCAAATTAGAGATTCCGTCGACTAATTATATTAGAAGGAAAAGAATAAAAATATTTTTCCCTTCGAGTAAGTATTCCTACATTTTTTCTTTTTCATTTTTTTCGGTTACTTTGTGAAATGACTTGAGTCGGCACAAAATCAAATTAACACTTAGGTTGTGCTCTTTCTCTATGCTTATTATATGAGAACTGCAATATTTAAGCACAGCTTTTACGTGTTTTTGCCTCTAATAACAATTTTCTTGTGCTTTTTACATGTGATGCATATATTATGTGCTATTTCTTTGGTTAAAATGTGTGAAAGTGTTGTTTAAATGTTATAAATGAATATATTCTGTGAAGAAAACCCGGAAAATATTGCTTTTTCTGGTTTGATAAGAAAACATCAAACTTTTACTCTATATTAGTTTTTGAAGAAATGACGTTTATGTCTGAGATATCTGATGAATAATATTCAAGATTTTAATTTCGATAAATTCTCAGAAAATAGCAGACATTTTGCATTTAAAATTAGATATCGATTTTGTCATTAAATTAGAGTTATTTGAATCGAAATTTAAGGCACATTCCGACAAATTATCAGCTCTTATGAAACATTATTGAAAATTATTTATCCATTAACTTCAATTATAGCAAGTTAAAAACTAATTTTCTTCTCTAAAGTATGAATTCCAATTTTCATCTAGCAATTAGAAGTATATTAAACTTTTATAGCCCTGATATATCGTTCAGTTTTATCGATTCATTCTGTGCTCTAATTTGTCAGTCCATATGCCAAGTTATAACAGAATTTCAAGACTCAGAATAATTGCTTGAGTTTTTAAGCAATTGATTTTGAAATTATATTCAAATTAGAAGAGAGAACATATTCTAATTGAAGGATAGGAGGAAAACGGGGAACAAATGAAAGGGAATCGAAAGCAATGTTTGTATAAGAATAGGAAAAACCAAATGGTTTTGTTTAAAAATTAATGTTAATTTAGTGGCCCTTTGGAAGAGAGTAAAGACGAAACGGGAAATTTAATACAAAACTTACTGTATTTTGTGACAAGTAATTAATGAGTTAACAAATTGACGCTCAAATCTCATTAAATGAACTCTTTTTCTCACTCTTATTCTCTTCTCAATTCCTATTGTCTTTGACTGTATTTTTCTGATTAAAAAATCGATTTAATTATATGTTCTCTGTTTGAGAAGTGAGAAAAGGAGTGAACAGAATGAGTCAGTAAACGGAGTTCAACTCAAAGAAGCCTAGAAGTGTTTTATTTTGATTATTTTTCTCCCAGATATAATTCCATGAAATGGTTAAACACTGTCTTCTCTTCATCCAAATAAACTATTGAATACAAAAAAAAGGCAAAGAAGAAAATTGAATGAAGAATAAGACAGAAGGAAAGGGAGAATCAGATAAACGAATAAAATTTATTTTCGAGTCTAACGTTTGAGTCAAATATATTATTTGAGTTCAATTGAATTATAAATTTTCATTTGACTCCCCCTCAAGAAATTCATTTCCTCAGACGTAAAATCGATGATATTTTTCTCTAAATTTAAATCATTTGATAGACATCACAGTCACTGACTCTGAATCACAATATTTGGAATTAACGAAACCTCTTTCAATTCAACCTAATCATTTCATCATTAAATACACTAAAAATTTTGATTATTGTTTACTGTTATTACATGACTGCAAACTATCATCAAATTGATAATAATAATAATATATAAAATAAGAAACTTTTCCTTTCCTCATTAAGTCTAACCTTACAGACGAAAAGAAAAATATTAAATGAGCTCTCTCTGCCTATCCCTCCCCCTCTCTCTCCCTCCCTCCCTCTTTCCCTCTCCCTCTCTCACCGTTCTATTTATGAATGGACGATAAAAAAAGTATTTTTCAGTGATATAAAAGAACAGTTAACATTCGAAATAACTACTGGTTTTTGTGGGCACAGAATAGCACACACTATTTTAAACTAAGATCTGCGATGGACTAGAGTTGAGGAACGTACTAATGGCTCATTAGATTTGATGCCAGCATTTAATCTTTTATTTTATATTCCATATTCGTAACAATTCTTATTCCTATGGCTAATGTTTATGCACTCATAGGTTATGTGTCTGAGGCGTCAACCCCTGCGGTTTCGGTGTCTTTGCAATCATTGGTTTATTGGTTTATTATTTTGTTTCCACATCTGATGAACATATTTGTCGATGATATTCTTGAAATAATTATCTGAAAGAAAGAATTTCGTTGTGAAGTAATAACAATAATAAAGTCCAGAATAATAAAGAATGACTGAAATGTTTTTGTTGTTGTGCCGGAAAGCCATAGAAAGAGCAAGAATAATTCATCGATAAATTTCATGTGAATTTTTCTTCGATAATAAAAAACTACGGAATAAAAGGAAAAATGTGTTAAACAGAACTCTTAAGTGCTTTCTTTATATACAAAAAACCAAACTATTTGTCAGTCAATTGTGTTAATGACTGTTGTATTTAACGCCGAAATGAAAAGAAAATTTCAATTTATTATTAGTTGAGTTTTGCTGTCATTTGAAAAAACATTTCAATTTTATAAAGAAAATGTTATATTCACTCACTTTCCAAGGATTGTAAATAAAAGAATTGTATTAATAATAAAAACGAAAACATTTTCAGTACTTTTTTCTGTTGATTGCATTAAAATATCAATTTTTCATTCATTTTTTGCATCATTGCTACAAAACTATTGAAATATTTTATTCCCTAAACTTTTGTAAAACGATATCCATTTAAGTTTTGATATTTTCCAACAAATGTTTTGAAATCGTATGAAAGGGTCAGTCAGTGGAGAGAAGGGCTATTTTATTTCTCGTTATTCGGCATCAATTCTGCACAACTGATCCAATATTAAAAGAGACGGCAATCAATGAACTGAAACTACGGAAGGGGAGGAGAACCAGTGGGCAGGAGGACAGAACAGTGCAGACACAAATAAAAAGAGAAAGTGAATTTCGTAGAGAATATATAGACGTTAACTTGTGCTGACTTCAGACTTGTCTCTTCATAAAAAATACGAAGAAAAAGACTGATGAAAAATATGGGCTCGACTTCGCCCACCATTACTTTTAGCGATTTGAACGGCGAAAAGTCTAATACGACGAGTGCTGATAAAAAATATCTTAAAGTCAGGTCAGAGTCGAGACTCAATTCTGATGACACCATTCATCGATCATTTGCACGCGAATGACATCTCAATATAAAAACACTTTTACGTGTATTTATTTAATGCAATATATCTGAAGATTAATATCTAAAATACATAAAAAGCAAAGTTAAGTAAAGCAAAGAAAATGTTTCGTTCATTTTCTTCTTCTTTTGCCTCAAATGATAAACTTATCGGAGAGTTTGTGGTCCTCTTCACTCCAAACTGATTAGATTGAAAATTGTTCACAAAACCAAAACATTGGCTTTGATTTTATTTTCTCATCAAAAATTTAATGGATCAACGATCTAGCTCTCTTTGGATTCTAAATTTTGACCCCTTTTCTAGTAATCAAACCATCGATAAAAAGATATTTTTTCTTCAGAAGATTCTGGACTCAAATTCTTTAATATTTAATTCTTTGTTGGATTCGATTAATTCTTTTCCAGTCTTTAAATCTCAGGGCTTTTTATGGTCTTAAGCATCACAGAGATATCCATGATAAGCCTTTTCAGCCGAGTTCCTGGTTCATTGTAGATCAGTAAAGTTGAGTAATTATGAAAAACAGCCTAACCTGAATCAATTGGTTAAAGGGTATCATTAAGCGGTAGCACACAATATAAGTTGTGAATGCGAAGATTTGTTGGTCACAAATAAATATCAATTCTAATAACAAACATAAGCCGGCATAATTTATTGCTACAAAAGTGGTTATTATTATGGCTTTAATGCCTTATATCATAACAACAATCGTTTCGGTAATTATTGGTCCGAAAAATAATTCTTAATTCCGTGTTATAAATCAAACATAGGGTCCAATCGATAATTGTCAGCGTATCAAGGCAACATAAAATACAATCGAGCTTTAGCAAGAACTAATTAATAGATTAAATTAAAAAACTAAATCCTCAATAAACTTAATTAATGAATCGACACATTGTATACTAATATCTAATATTATGTAAATTTAATGAATTTTAATGAATGTAGTGAATAATTGTTTATATAATATAAAGAATTTAAAAAAATTAATTATAAATGACTTAGCTTATTTCAACGTAATCGAACATTAGATAAAGGGTCTATGGCATTCTCATTCTAAACCAGACACTTTTCAGACACAAAATTAAACATTTTTCATGCGCAAGCATAAATACATACAAAAACAGCTTGGTTCAGTTTAGACGAATTGTAAGTTAAAAATAGCATCTAATGAATCTTTTTCTACTGATTAAGTTAAATGAATGTTTGGTTCAAAAAGTTATTGTTTTAAGTCACTCACAATAAATAAGACCAAGATTTTTAGACCCTGGTTGTCTGTTTGAGAATGTAAGGTCTATTGGAGCAACACTCAATTAAAAGTAAGTTTTATTTCAATTCGCTAATTGCAATATTTTGACTAATACATAGAACAATGCCCTTGTCAAATTTGTTTGCTTATTATCTACGCTACGCCATTATTATTATTTGCCTAATAAAAACGAAAAAAATACATTTTCATTCAAAAAGGGTTTTTCAATGTAAATACAGTAATAATATTAAATCAATTTTTTTCTACAATGATTTGTAGGAAAAGCCTCGAAGCAAATCATTTTCTATTATAAAACTGTTACATAAAAAAACAAAACATCTTTTGTCTCATCTGTTCTGCTCTTCAGTCAGAATATTGGAGTAAACTTTTTAATGAGATAAAAGTTTAAGAATATTTTTAATGTCACGAAAATGAAAGCAAAATCAAAATAAAAAAAATGTACGTCAGAGTGAAAATCCATAAATTCAGTCATTCTTTTCTCTAATATCACAAAAGGAGAGAAATTTTCCGCCAATTTTTCACATTAAACAGTCTTTTCATAAATTATTCAATTCTTCAAATCTCTGCTCCGAAGACGAAAATAAATTCGTTTTCCTTTTGCTCTGAATTAACATAAGAAGAAAAATTGAAAATAGAGTTATATTTGTATTTAAAATAACAATAAAAATCTAAACCCAAAGCGAAATATTGATTAATTCATTTAAAACTCTTTACCAGAAGTTAAGGTCAGAGCACTCATTGAGTTGTTGAAAAGTGGTAGGTTTTATGCGATTTTAACAAGCACTATTTTCGAGAATGGCTTTTGTTTTTAATTTTTAATTAAAGACCTGTCATTTACACAAAATATTTTAAGCCCAGAATGGATGACATTTTTGTCGTCTGATATTTATCTTTGAAAGGATTATTATATAAGTATTGCTCGAAATAAGAGTTTGAAAAAAACGTTAACATATTTTATACATAACTCATGAAATTAAGCCATTTTTCTGTAAAAAGTCTAACAATTATTAATCAAATAAATTAATTGATAAAACTTTTAAACGTTTAATTATACAAAAGAATCCCAGAATTTCTTGAAATTCTTTATAAATTATTCATCCATTTAATGGGATTTTTGAAATTCTGGCAAATTTAAATAGGGATATTCTCAAAGGCATTCAATCCTTAGCTGTTATTCTCAATCATTTATTCCTTCATTCATAATAAATACTCTGATGTAAAAAAGTAAATATTTTATATGATTTTTATAACTGATTTCCTTCGGATGAACTGATATTTGGAACTTTAGAGTATATAATATTTGTATAAAATTTAATAATAAAGGAAAATATTTTTCTATTGGATAGAATTTGAACCATTGGCTGAATTGATGCGATTGTTGTATCGATTGATTGATTCCATAACAATCTTCTTTGAATTCAACACAAATCTATATATCAATTGAATGAGATTTAAACTACTTATAAAAACTCGACTCAATAGACAGAATCCCAGAGTTAACCCCGAAATGCGTTGGCGAACATCCAATGCTTCCCTGCAGTGCACTCTCTATTGAAATGAAGTGCTTTTACATCACATCTGAACTTTTTTTCCTCAAACAGTAAATGATTTTATTTGTCGGTTCCCTTAGAAATGCATTTTGTTTGAGATAAGAAAAAAAAATTCCTAAAATTTTTCTTTAACTTAACTGTAAAATTGAATCTCAATTCTGGAAATTTTTGCCAAAAAATAACTATTCGAATGTCGTTTAACTGAAATAAAGTTGTTTTTCAACAAATAAAAAAAAATTCAAATAACATTTTGATCCAATTTTAGGAATTTTAACATAAAAGCATTCGTGAAGCTCCTGAATATATTAGTGTCAAGATCATTAAAGTTTTGTTCTTATCGTGAAAATCTATCGCCTTTTTCTTTTTCATTAGTTATTTAAGACAATTAATGAATCAAAGTTTAATGAATCGAAACTGTGTTTCAGTTCAGTCGAGACATTGAAAAATAGCATAAGAATTGTTAATGAATTCAATGCAATAGAAAAGTTTCCTTTCAATTCATTTTATCAGATTTTCTTTCGATTCTTTCGCTTTTACTTTAATTAAATTCATTAATAATTCTCGACTTTAAACACATTAAAAGTTTGTTTCTCTAATCTTTTTTTTTCAGTCAATTTGAATCCAAGACATATGTTTTCATTTAAATTCTATTTTCTTTGTTGAAAAAATCAAGAACTGAAATAATTTATTGAAAAAAGTGAACAGCACATAGAATTTGATAGAAAAGCTCATTTGCACATGCAAATCTAATTTGAAAGTTTCATTTTAGGAACGGATAGTAACTGAAAACTTGTCAGAAGAGAATTAACGTAATTATATTCATCCCGTAATTATAATTTAGGATTTTTGTATAATTGATTTGAAAAAATCTAACACTAAAATAGGTCTCACAACTGGTGATAGGGAATGGTGTGAATCAACTCATTGCACGACATTTCAATCCATTAACAGTTTTTGTTATACAAAACTAGTCCATAATTTAATCAATTCTTTTGTTAAAAGCAAAACAGAAAACGCATTTGAAATCAAATTATTATAATATTTTCGTTGTTTTCTTTTTCGCAATGAAATTAAAAACTCATCCAAGCCTTACAACTGTCGGCCCTTTGATTCCGATACAAACAGCTTCTGATGTGAATACAAACGGTTTGATTACATCCTTCACTCTCTCTATCTCTTTACAAATCTGTTTAAAATGACGGCACCGTTGGTTTAGATACAGTCTTATTGATCACATTTGCCTCTAATGGTTATGTTTCTCTATCTTCTGGTCTGAGTCTCGAAACAAACTCTAATTGTTTTCCATTCATTCAATTTCCACGAAACTAACTCTGAGTTTCCTTTCGATTCAGGTCTTCATGTTTTCAAAACATAAAATACAAAAATTGAATCCAAACTAAAAGCCAACGAAAAACCAAAATAATGATATTTACATGAGTTTTATTGAACATATCAGTACTTCCAGTATTACCACCACTCAGGAAGAGAATATGACAATCATTTTTCACCGAAACTGTTTCAATATTTATAAATTATGTATTTATAATAGACTACCAGTCCTTTAGAATGGCTTTCCAGAGAGAAAAAGGAAATACTTTGATATCATTTCATTGAATTTTTCAGTAGATATTCCATAAATTTATTTTGATGTAAAAAAAGGAAAATTGAAATTCCAAAGTTCACCCAGTGATTGAAAATTGCCTGGAATAGTATGAATGTTTCAATATTGACAGGTCTTGTTTATATAAGATTCCAAAATCACTACTAAATTCAAATAAAACAAAATTTTACGTAAATTCTAATAAAAATTCAGTTTTTTTCAAACACTTAACCAAATGAATTCAAATGCAAATGCATTGAATTCTGTGGGAAAGTCGACACAAGTGTTTCAATTGAATACTTTTTCACTACTTTTGATACTTTATTCAATTGTCACAAAAGTAATTGAATTTTTCTCAATTCAACCAAATTTCTGCATTTAATTAACAAAAGTTTTCAATAAAATAAAGAAAACTTTCATACATTTCCATAAAATTGATCATGGTTCATCTCCTTTGCAGAGTTCATTTCGTGAGTTTTGTATAGGGCTTGAAAAAAATCCGAATTTGACGGATGAAATAATATTCGTGAAAATGATTGAAAAGGGTTTCGAAAGATATACACTTCTGTGAAATCCACTCAAATATAGTGAAAAAATCAGGCTATAGTTTGGGTCAATGATGACAAAGACGACACTTCCTGTCTATAAAACTATGGCATTAGTGCCACAATTCATCAAAATATTTCGCATTATATCCAGAAAAATAGAAGAAATAAAAGAATAAAATCCTTGAAAATGATGGACAATACGTGCGTTGATTTAAACACCATTACAGCAAAGAAAAGATCTTCAAAACTCTATTATATGCTATAAATAAATATTTATTTGGATTGAGATGTGTTTCCGATGGATTGAAAAATTGATTATTCTATTCCTCAAAAGACAGCCAATATTTATAATAACTGTATTTGTATTCAATTGATATTTTCCGTACTTTTACTCATACATATAGACTGTATATCCAAAGAGATTTGTGTCCATCATATATCAATTCCCTTTATTTTACTTCAAAGATTCCCAGAAGAAGCAAGAACATTTTACTAAATATGAGTTTGACTTAGCACCTTTTGATATCTTAAGCAAGTTTACACATAATCACAAACTATCACTGGTCACTTTCATTAAATATTCCCTGATATAAATTGAATGTATAAGTTTGGTCGGGCTTGAATCAGTTTGAATAAATACCAAGTAAAATTTTTGTTGCACGAGAAGCCAAGTTAAACTGATATATTTTGGATGAATTAAATTTTTTAGACTCAGAATCAATTTAACATGCAATTAATTAAATTGATGTCAATTTTAACGTAAGCTGGTTTAAATTTATGACTTCAATAGTAAAAGTTTGTTTTGTTTCAATTTCTAGACAATTATTAAATAAATACGAAATTTTAAAGATTTTTTGTCACTGACTAATGGACAGGGATTTAATGTGATTACCAGAAAAATTGTTGAAATCATGAAAATGTCATTTATATTAAATTTGATTAAAAAGTTTTGAACTCAGCCCTAATTGAATCAACTCTTGAACAGAGCGCTATTTGATGATAAACTATGAAATTTTTGCTAATTTAATTAAATTGTGAAATTTGAACCGACAAAACTCGTTTGTCACTCCACTGAACCCAATGTTCTTTTAAGCCTATTTTCAAAAGCAAATGAATGACATTCAGCGTAAGGATTGACAAAAAATGTTTAATTTAATTAAACTTCTGTCGAGATTTTGTTGTTGTTGTCGAGGAATTGGCGCATAAATAATGCACTTCTCTATCCATTAACTGATGGCTCAAATTCATTGACTTTTATTAATACAATTAAAATTTAACAAAAATTTGACATTAGGGTAAGTTACTAGAATAATAAATATTTCTCTTCATATACAGTTATTATGTTTAGGTAAAGACAGGAGGGAAACCCAATTAGAATAGGAATATTTTTATAATATTTTAGATTTAGATCTAATTCATTTAATTTCATGAATAGCACTTTCTCAAATTTTGATTATCCCAGTTATTACGCAATTAATAATTTAATAGATTGTCTTGATAGTTTTGGAGATTTTAGCAAAAAAGTTCCTTAGTATGGTTTAAATTTATTTAGCTGGGAGAATCAAAATTTATTTAGCTGGGAGAATCAAAATTTATTTAGCTGGGAGAATCAAAATTTGAGAAAGTGCTATTAATGAAATTAGGTCTATTTTAGATTCTAAATTTGTATTCTAAATCTAAAATTTTAAAAAAATATTCCTATTCTAATTGGGTCACTCCCCCCCCCCTGTCTCATACGTTAACATATTAACTTTATGTTTTCATATTTAATAAATTACTAAAACATTTTCACTTTGTTTGATCACCATATATTTTTTTACAAGGGCTAAAAACATTTAGTTTCAGATAACAAGAAAGCTTCCTTTGAGTTTACTATGAAATGCATTGGTGAAATTTAAGCCCAAATCCAAGAAAGAGTCTGAAATCTGACCAAGCCCAGTAACAAGAAAATATTTGGATTATGTACTCCAAACCATTACAAGCTTTTAGCCAATGATTGCGAAGTAAATTCAAATCAATTATTAAAAGAATTTGTCTTTTGGAGTAAACAAACGTTAGGTTTTATAACTCAATTTGATTCGCTTTTTTATTAAATCATTGAGTGCTCCGAATAAATACTATCTCAAAATTTATTGAAACTTAAATATTTAATGTTATTTCATATCAATATATTGAAGAAGTGCTTCCAAATTGTTCTAAAAAACTAATTGAGTTAATAGACTTCAAACTATTGCAGGTATTATTTAATTTGTTCGCTGAGTTGATTGAACTGAGAATTTCCTTCAATAAGCCTTCGATTTGTTCAATCAGTAGTTTTTCATTAGTTTCTCATTGCGTGAGAGAGAGAGAGAGAGAGAGAGAGAGAGAGAGAGAGATTTGCAAACTATTCAAAGAATTTAGTAAATAAGATGGTTAAAAATTTGAATGACAAACCAGAAACTGTGTAGCACAATGAGATGCCATTGAAAATGACATGTTCAATGTTACTTTACTTGAAATAATGTAAAGAATTGTTTATAGTTCCGATGTCTTTTGAACGGCATTACATTAAGCACTTGTATTACGCTATCATAAGATGACTTGATATCGGCAGTCGATTGATCATTGATTTACTTATTGACTTCAACAAAGTTTTTCTCTGTGATAGTATAACATTGCAACTGATATCTCACTGTTTAACTATTAAGAACTCTTGACTTCTGACATAACAAATGGAATTTTTGATATATAAAAAAAGTCGGAAAAGTATAGAAGATTTTCCGATTAATATCATGAAGTCAAGTGAATTTAATTGCAGTCTATTTGACCATATTACTCTGAAAATAAGAATACAGCCATTTAAATAAATTGGACTATTTTTAAAAAAAATGCATATAATGCCATTACCAGCATAAAGTTAGATGAAAGATTGTCCCTCGAATACAATAGACTGTTCGTATAATAGATTTCAAATAATAAAAAGTAGAGATATTCCAGTTTAAGTAATTGAAAAGCCTTTTCACAGCAATCTTCGATTCTATGACAAACTTCTGTTGAACAAACAAAATCTTCTTTTGAAAAAATACGGTATGATAATTTGCTCTAAGTAAATGTTCTGCAACAAGGTAGGGGAGGATTATATGTACTCATATGATCAAACATAACATAATGAAACTGGAGTTTAACTATAATTGAAACTATAAAATCTATTTGTAATTAAGTTGCTATGGTGAATTGTTTCATTTTTCATCTTCATATCGCTTTTGTATTCTTAACAAAAAAATAAATAAGTTGTGACTTTTCAGGAACATGATTCCTGCTCCATTTATTCTATGTATATTTAACGGATTAAAATTGAACTAATTCTTAATAAGAAAATATACAGATATCAAGTTATCTATAAACTTTCATTTAAATTTTGTGACCAAATGATTAAATGTTTATTCAAGTACTAAACCTGGTAATTTCTAAACAATTGAGACGATCAAGTTTCACATCCGCTTTTATCTCTCTAAAAGTTATTGTTTTAATTAATAATGTTAATAGACTCAATGTATTTCTAATTAATTGTTTATCAATGACTAATAGATTCCTAAAATGCTATTTCAATGTATGCATTCCTGAAGCCTTTCAATTAATTCTCCATCACTTAATTTTTATTCTTCAAACAGTTTGCATGTATTTTAAGTCTTAATAAAAGTTATAGTTACTAATACAATAAAAGATTGATTGAAGGAATTCTCGTATAATATCTGAAAATTCACTAAACATTTAAGTATTGAATATTAATTTTTGAAAATAACGTCAAATATTGCGAAAAAGAATATTTATTTTAGAAGTTTTAGAACCTCCCGATTTCTAACCATTTTAAT
>JAQIWP010000029.1:0-55253 GCA_034695525.1 Euzetes globulus
CTCTTCCGATCTGAGAGAGAGAGAGAGAGAGAGAGAGAGTCGGGCAGTAGTTTGACTGTTTCACTCATCACATGTATTGTTAAACTGATACCAACTGCGGAGAAAGGGGAAAGCATAGTAGGGACAGTTATTTGTCACTAGGATGGCAGTGAAAGTCAGTCATTGATGGGCACGTGCGATGTCATTGAGTTGGATACTTGCATAAGCAATGAGAACGTGTTAAAAGTTTGAGACAATTGTCAATTGAAAGGGAGAGTAATTATTTTGATCAGAATTTTGGAAATGAGATGTTTTGCAAGAGTTATGATATGCAGCAAAATATGTCAAATATATTGCGTGAAACACATTATAAACAAACAAATGAATGAATTTACGATTAAAGGCGTAATTCATAAAATAGATGTAATGCGATATTAGCGACATTTGCGCTGACTTTTTAGAGAAGCTGTTTGTTTACTCGTGCTTTCGTTCACCACTTGATTGAGGTTTGAGAGCATTGAATGAGTTAAGACAACAGAAGTAAATCTAAACAATAACTGTCTCTCGTATTCATATGAGTCTATTTTAAAGCGAAGCCAAAGCCTTATCCCTATTAACTGACTGGTGCTTTAGGCTATTTGCACAACTCGTCAGTGCAGTCAAGGAAATTGAAGGGCTTGGTTGAGAAAAATGATAGGTTTGGCACTCAGTCCTTTGGCTATTCTGTATAGATCTCGTTTTGATCATATGATGCCCTCAGTATTGTTAAGGCAAATGGTCAGACCCATAGCCAAGAGTGCGTCAATAGTTACATATATCGGGTGTTCGTCACGACGACTTCGCCTAAATATAGGTCTGGTATAGGATTAGTTGAATTGGTGAACATTAGTCAACATTAGTGGAGCACAGGCTGCGTTTCTCGCCTTTGTTCAGTATATCACTATATATTAGGTTATATGTTATGTGAGAAATGTGTGTATACTTTGCAATCTTCACTAAACATATTTAGTATGCGTATAACGCGCAGCACAGGGGTAGCAAACACTCAGAGCCAGAGGTACTAAAATTGAGGCAAAAGTGAGAGTATAGCCAAGAAGGCATCGAATGGATGGCTGCCTAACACACAACTTGTGACAAACAAAAATAATTTTAAACTATCATTAGTTTGACGAATGAATAAAATATAAACACAATATATTAGTTATACTGAGTGTACGCATCGTTTGGCCATCAGTTGAGATAACAATCAACTCAAACAGACTATTGACAAACGTTTGCTGAGAATCGAGTTTTGAAAAATAAAAAACAACTGAAGACAAGACCATTGAAAACAGTGATAGCAAACAATTTAAATATAAGTTAGTCAATGAAGCGAACGCTGTTTTGCTCGAAGGCCTGGACTATAATTTTCAATTTTATATATTTTCAGAACAAGATTTATATAATTACATTAAAACGTGGAATCGTATCCCTGCCTATGAGGTTAGAGAGGAATTTGGCAGTGAATAGCACTGAATAATAGTGGTCTCCACTCAATACACTATTAATACAAGAAAATAAGACAACGTGAAAGAATGGCTTCAATTAATGCACGCCTCCACACATTTTCATTCAGTCTCCTTCTCTATTACTTTACTCCACCACAAGTCTCTTACTCTTGATTTTAATTGATATCCAGACCAGTTATTAAGGAGATGGTGAAATTTATTGATCAAACAAAACACACATTCTTTAATCATTTCATTTTTGGGTCTGAATTGAAGTGAAAAATATTTATATAATAATTATAATCAGAAAATAGCTAAATATGAAGTGAATGAAAGGAATTGATTTGAAGATCAGGTGATGAGTAATTGGAGAAATTCACCTCAAGGTTTGTTAAGGCACTAATCATATCGAAATTGGTGACTATCGTTAACAACTCTCACAGGTCTGACAGCCCTCACAACTATTACTATTAGACACAGACATAAATGTATGTATTTTTATCCATTATTATCACTCAGAAGCTCTCGAAGCCATTAGACAGATATAGTTAGCAAAACATGTCTTATTAAAGTTGCTCTGATATTAAGATAGTGTTGGTAACAGTGGTTTGCCTTTTCTTAATGTTGGTCTAACACACAGGGCTTAAAGCAGAAAAGCGATGAAAAATTTTAACAACTTTGAAGACTCGGCAAAATAAATACTTTTATTATGATTAGTATTAAAACCAGTGCCACTTCTCTCAGTCCTTATTTGAAGTTTTCTGCAATCATTTTAAAGCGAATAATAAATATTTATTTTTTAACAACACTCTTGTGTTTAATAGGAGAGCACTCGTCGGCCAGAGTGGCCCTAATTTGCTTTGTTATATACGATCAGCAAATGATTTGTTAAATAAACTTTTGAATGTCTCGAATAATGCGTTACATTATCTCAAAATATTGTCATTACTTAGTTTCTCAATCAAAGTGGTCTTTCATAGTTTGTTTATACACTCAGACGTCGAACCGTTCGGTTATATCGAATGGCTTAAAGAAAGCGCTACACTTAATAGGGAACAAGTGGTGCACTATTAGTCGGGGCTCAACATTAAGACTATCTTCTCGTTGTCTGCATTTAAATGTGTGTTGGTTTGAATGAGAGGCCAAATGGTAAACACAAATAGAATGGACAGACAAGAGCTGAGTAAAGCTATACGAGTGCAGTGTATTGACTAAATTGAGGAATATCTTAACTCAATAGTGATGTTAAGAGTGGTCTACTTATAAGAATACTTTTCTCATATATTCGGTGAATGAGTGGAAACGCATCTGATTTGAAAACAAGACGAGCGAAGCATTTGAGCGAAATGGCGGTAAAGTGAAAGAAACACCGAAAGCAATCACAACCTATGGGTCTGGAGTTGGGTTAAGTCAAATGGGCGACAGACAGTCATATTCATTGCATGAAAGCTGTCTCCAACTTTAAACGCTTAATGTGAAGACTCGACACTCAGAACAATAGGAGGATTGTATTGCGAGCCCGAAATGGTGTCACCTAATGCTGCATTTGTCTGCCTGAGCCGCAACTCATTTCCTTTCCCCTCACAGTTAGTTTGAATGTGAAATGTGTACTTTCCCTCACTCGGAAGGACTGTCTTAAGTCTGTGAACCTGATAGCAGTGTTATAGCGATCCGATGCTTAATTTACATGAAATACAGCCAACAGAGACTGGCTTTAGTGCACAAACATATATAATGGCTATGTTTGACATACCGTCTTCCAGATTTGGTGATAACCATCTCAGTGCCCAACGCATGAAATTTTTCCCAAAGATCTTTCGATTCCAGAATAACTTTAGGGTCGTCTTCAATGCCGTCATCTTCAGGCTCGAAGGGTCTGACAGCGGGGCCGCCGAGTGAGTGTGACGCCAAGACGTCTTCAGCTGTAATGAACGGTGAACCCCCTGCTGACAGAGGCGGTGGCACTTGTGTTGGCATCTTTCCGAATATGCCAGACATGGGCCCGAATGCAGCCAAAGCTGACAAATAGGCGGACTGTGGCTGCGCTGATCTGTAGCTAAAGTCAGCCGGTCTCAAGAGGAACGGCTGCTGATATGCCATGTCACTGTACTCGTGTGCTGGCCAGGGCTCTACATCAAGACGAAATTTCATGGATGATGACTATACCGGAGTCCAATATTAGCACTAAACTCATCAATTCTGACGACTCTATTAATAGTTTTCAAATTATTTATTATTTATTTAAATATTTATTATCGAAATATAGCCACAAATTAATGATTCTTATGATTGATTTGCCCGAAATGTTTGACTAAACGATCGTTAGTTTGATTTTCCGATACTCTCGATAAACAAAATAACGTATTTTATTACACAAATGGTTAGACAATCTGTTGGCAGTCTTCTCAAGGATTTCCACTCTTAAACCACTCGAGTCGTTGTTCTTTAAAATTCACTTCATTTGCATTTCTGTTTTAATTGCAGCTAAACTTCTAATCGACAGATCTGTGAAAAATCAGATTTCTATTAAAATTTATGAACACTTTTGATAAGTTATGTCATCATTGGTTTACAACAAATATTAAAAATAAATAAAAATGATATTAATATCTGAATGCTTACCAATTATTGGATCCGTTGAATAATTATAACGTTCTGATGGATCAGTTCAGTAAAAAAAATATAATAAGAAATCGATTGAAACGATTGCACTCAAAGTTTTTCAATAAAACTTGTGATGACTTTTGTTTGTGAAATAATTACAACTTTGATCGAAGACGAGAAGCACTTTCAGGAGAATCGTTGCAATAAATCACAAATTAGTTGTCTCTGATGTCGAGTCGGGTCATACTCTGCTCGATAATATTATTTTGAGTCAATGCTGTAAATATCACGCAATAATTCTTGTGTAGTAGTTCTGGAGCACAGCTACCAGTACCGGCAAAGTGCTAGAGTCGTGGCGACGATATCACAAGTGTTTGGCCACAAGAAATACATTGATTTGGTGATGACATGCCTGGATGTCGCCTAACTTATAGGGTCTGATATGACACCAACTCTATCAAGTGTCGAGAGTGTGAGCAGAGATAGTCTTCTCAGCTGTAGTGTGTGGTAGTGTCGATCTGTGCCAACTCTGGCAACTCTCGCTCACATTCACTGTTCGACTATATGCTCAGCTCTGGTATGACTGTTATGGTTTTGGTATAGTCTGGCATTAGCTCAAACCTCACGTGCGAATCTTTGGTACGAAACTGTGAACAGTCATACGAAAACTGTGAGAGGAGTCTCCTTTGGCGTTATAAGCGAGTTCATAGCCAGTTTGATACCAGTTTGAGAACCCGTAGGAATTACTTAGCCATAGACGTGGCACTCGCGCGTGTCAGCCAATAAAACCAATACTCACCATTTGTCGATGCGCTCAGGCAGGCCTTTGGGTGGAGCTGTCGCTACAAACACAAAACGCAGTGAATGTTGACGCCGTGAATGCCGTCAATTTTCGGTTAATTCTCTCTCTTCCCAAACATATCAGAATATAACTCAACTAAAGTGTCTGTTCTTTCTATCGTTCTCTTCATTGACTCTCAGTTCCCGTTCCATCATTTTATCTCTTCTTTCTCTTTGCTTTCTCTGTCTCTCAACTCATCTCTTTGTCACTCTGTTTGGCTCATAGTTATCTGTGCAGTAGTGCCACCACTACCGCATCCAATTCTTGTTTCTATGGCAGCACTCAGTGGTCGACATAAGATAGAAGAGTAGAGCAGTCACTGCAGAGCACTGTAGAGATGAGACTTATGAGGATATTACACATCAAGTAATCTTGTTTAAAACAACGCATCATTGAACCAATAGTGAGCCATACGCTCAGTCCTCTCGCAATTCACTTGTGTTTTATGTCAAACATTTAAACGAATCAATTTTTTATGCGATACACAACTGTTTGCTTTCTCTCTGCCATCAGTTTTCAGCTCTAATTTTCTCTCTTTTCCAACAGAAACAAAATATCGATGAATAGAGGCGTTGATATCGGGACCACTTTACTACAAAATACAGTATTGTATCGACTAATGCATAATTTTAATACTATCGGTGGTTGTGCACCAGTAAGGCGCTGGTAAAGCACCGGTAATGCACATCGCATGCAAATTCTATTGAGTATAGCTTCAACTAATGTCTATTTTGTCTGTTTTTGTCTTTTTTGCATTATTTGCACAGTTGTGTATAAGCAGATCCTTTATTGAAAATTGATTAGCAGTAGGAGTAGACCGGCTCACGAAAGCAGCGAAGCCATAGTCGTATTCATTTAGTCGCATCCGCATCCCATCCCTTCATTTCTGATTCAGTGGTTCGTGTATTACAACTTATCTCTCGCACTGGTATTCAATTGTGACTATTATTCTTAACTAACGAACAGTTCTGTACAGTTGTACAGCGCTGTAGTGTTACAGCGCTGACAATGCTCTGCATTTAATGTCAGTATTGCACAAACTTTGTGCTCGTTTTGCATAAAAGCTTATATCAAATGATTACATTACCGACCATTTGCCACAACTCCGGCTCAGTGTCACAAAGATTCACTCAACGGTACAAAATAATTGTCAATACATTAACAAAATTGTATAAACATTCGAACAATACATTCATATACTCTTACATCAAATAATTCTTTTGAATTTCTAAAAAAAGGTTGTCATAACCTCTAAGACAATATATTTTTACTCATCGTTTTATATCAATTTTTCTTTTGTTCAGATAATTCATTTGAATCATAAATATTTGACTCAAATCTTTAGTTATTATTTTTGAGTTAATGAATAAAATATAATTATTTAGTATTAATCACATTCTTTGAGATATAAATTATAGAATATTTGAATCAATTTGTGAAAGGCATCCAACAAATGATGCGATGATAACATTAAACAACAGTTTATTTCAATTGTTATAAATTCTAATAAATAAATAACAAATGTTATGAAAATTCGTGTCTCTCTTAAACATTTTAAATATTAAACATTTAGTAATTCTTTTATCGATGATATTTGAAATGAGCTTTAATTATGATGAGAACCAGCAGTTGCTGAGCGCGTGATTTGTTGGGTTGTTATACAATCGCCAATTCGTGAAAACATCGGTTATGGCATTCACGACAAAATAGGCCACCACTACATGACCAGTGCTATGACTAAGTCTGTTATTTTACTCGATTGTCTTCCATCTAATGGTCGAGTGATGCAGAGGTAGGAAATGTAAAAAAAGGTAGGAATGACTGCACTGATAGATAAATGTGGAGAACAGAGAAAAGAATGGATAGATAGTAGAGTAGGATATTTAGTGGAGACGAATGCCAAGTAGTTATTTGTTGCTCTTCCTAATTATGCGAGTGCGTGCAGCTGCTGCTGAGGTTCCTCTCAACTCAAAACTTGGGCTCAGGTCTGGCAGAGGTTATGATGAGAAACGCATTAACGAAAGCCACACACATATAAGCGTTATTAAAATATAAGATTATTTCGATATAAGACATACCTATAGATCCGTTCTGTGTTTGCTTTGTCTGAACCTCATTATCGAATACTTGTCTGCGATTCCCCTTTAGGTCTTTACAGGCATTGCGATCGACAGATAAGCCATCGCTGACAGAGCACTGGTCTTCCATCGAAGGCTTTCCAGTATTGTCAGTCATGTGTCCGGCGGCACAAACAGACAATTTTTTGAGGAGCCGTTCGTTTTCGCGACAAACCAATTCATGGTCATGTATTAGGGTTCCTCTTTGTTGATGCAGTTGAGAGTTCTCGGCCCTACCGGTGCCACAAACAAACAAATAAATATTAGAAGAGATAATGCAATTCAATAGATAATCAGCTCATTGTTTGTCTTCAGTTGAGCCAAAAAAATATAAATATGTTTTAGTTATGAATTGTATGTCTGACCGCAACGACTCGTTTTCCTGCATGTATTTGTTGAGCATATTCTGTTCCATTTGAGGCTCACTCTGTCTGTCCATTTGCTGATTGCTTTCAATTAGAGATTTGTGAGAGCCATGAGAAGTCGGTCTGAGAGGACCGGTGTCGCCATTGTGAACTAGGAATCCAGTGCCGAGATTCAGCTGTATTCAAATGTGAGCAGAGATTAGCTTTGATTATACAACACATGACACACACATCCATTAGTATCCCTCCCAACAAATTAGAGCTTCACTCTAATCACTCTAATCATAGTTTGTAAACTACATATGCTTTGGGCAATGTTTGCACAACCTATCAAATGTGTCAGCTCTCGATTGCAATTCTGAATTACTTGTATTTAGTTGTGTTCAGTCTATTACCTGTTGTCTCAAATAGTTGTTTTCCATCCGTAGTAAACGAACCTCTCTTTTCAAACTAAGAATTAGTAGTTCTCTCGGATCCTAAACAGTCATAAATAAGCATTAATTGCATAACCGATGCACTCATTTATAGTCAAAAAATCAATTCAAAACCAAGAGGACAGACCATTCGGACGATGGGATTAGTTTTGACTCTCTTGGCTCTGGACGCATATCTCAATGTGTTTATCGTTTCCGATCCGTCCAATTTGTGAGCCGATACACAAGCGATCTATTAGTAGACTTACATTAACTCATTTAGATTAAATATTGACCATGATTCATTAATCATCAATCATTTTTTAAATTTGATATACTCGTAGAAGCATGATCAGTTTCGTACTTCAATATTATGAAAATTGTTGTATATATTAAAGTTAGCTTTTTAGAAAAAGTCACTGGATTTTGGTTTAAAAAAAGAAAGCATAGTATGTTATAGAGGCAGACCACCAAGGTGGATATAACAGGTTATATAAGAATGCGGTTTTGATCAATGGCTCAAATTTTCAAAGATAATGATTTTATCTCATCATCAGATAAAGTTAAACTAGGCTGATTTGCAAGAAAACAAGGCTAATTTTCATCATAAATTTTGATCACATATTGAAAACATTAGAACTTTAAAGACAATAAATGAGTAAATAAAAGTCGATTGCATTGATCCTTTTGGAAATTACGTTAGTTCTAAAACTGAGTTACATTGGAGTCTAATAATTGAATTTTTCAAATCTTATTCGCATTCAAACATCAAGCGATGGCTCATTTTAAGCCATATACTTTTTAGGGGGATCTTAAGCTGATGGGATTAAAACAAAATCACGAACTGTTTTAGTAACCATGTGACCACCCAGGCATCATCATTATTTTCCAGTTTAAACTTTCAAATTAATAAACTCATTGGTACTCAATGATTGTCTTTCGGAGATGTGCAACAATTTATTGACAAGAAGACCAAATTTAAACTAAATATAGTGTATAAGATAGTTAAAGATGAAAAATGTTTTTAAAAGACTTTTTTTTTCTTCTATTGGAACAAAACTTTGAAAAAGGGACTGACCATTAAATAATTTATTTAATAAGATAATATAAATCAGAAATTAACCCTTCGATTTCTTTTTTTTATTACAAAGTTTAAATAATTGCCTAAATGTTAATCCGAAACATTGGTAGATATGACGAGAAAAATAAAAATAAACTCAAAAACGACTGTTTTTTACGAATATGTTTTGCATTAATTTAATTTATGAAAAATTAGATTTCAATGCAATTTGAATGAGATTTGAATAATTAATTGACTTTATGCTGAAATTTGTGATAATTGAAGTCAAATAAATGTTAATAAAACAAAAGCATAATTTGGTTACCATTAGAGTCATTCCACTGCCTGAAAGACTGTCTGCCAGTAGTTTAGTCAGAGTCGAGTCTCGATAGGGAATGTGTCCGCTTCTTCTCTTGGGATCGGCTAAAGAGGAAATGCAGTTGCCTTTGAGAGTAAATAAAAAATGTCTAAATATAGGGCTATTTTTGTGATGTGAGTGCTTTGTACCCAAAACAAGGAGAGAGCGATTGATATTATTGGCTTCAATTAGAGTTTCTCCTTTACTGTTTGTTCGCTTTGTCTTTTCACTACCTGCCAGGTCTACCAGACATAACCGACCTTCTCGTCTGATATATCCCTTTCAATGAAAGGCAGAAAAGTAGTTCTAATTATAATACGAGTATTTTAGAGGCGCCACAAAGCCATAGCATAACAGTGCCATATGTATGGTGTGTTACCTGAGGATCTTCGGGGTCTTGTGTTTCAGAGCTTAGAGTTATTGTCATAACTGAATGCGAACGACTCGAGTTATCATTCATACTATGACTGCGGACCGACCTATTCTTACAGCCTATTGTAAACTAATCACTGATTCAATTCTTAATTATATTGACTTATTATTGCAGACCTTCTTCAAGAACTCCCTCGAGATCTCCAATATCTTCGCACTCGACTTTAAATAGATTTTCTGCGTAAAAGCCCCGGTCTTTAGCCCAACGAACGTTCAAACTTTTTGGCGATGGATTGAGAAGATCGAGAACCTGGAGTCCAATGATTGGACAAATAATAGTAATTAAGTCTGAATATAAACAATATATAACATAATTGACATGTCAGTGGCTGTCAGCAGAGCACAGCCTCTGCAACTAGAATTCAACTAGAATGCAACTAGAGTACCTGCTCGTTATAGACTTCAAGGTAAGAGACATGAATAATGTAGAAAAGACTTCTGTTTTTTCTCAGTTTGATTTGTTCGAACAGATATGCAAATGCTAATTGCACGACACCAATAATTTTCTTCTCTCCACTCTCTCCCTCTCTTCTGCCATCATTAGGACTTCCTTTACTGGCGATCGTGTTCTCGGAGGTAGAGATTTGCTGCCAAAGCACATAATGACAGTTTGAAAAAAAAGACAAATGTTTGCCAGAGTTGGCTGTAGTTAACTAAACTCATAACTGATATTACATTATGTACTCTAAACATAAGCAATTTGTGAGTTGAGTGTGTGTTCAGGCAATTCCGATGTGTTCTCTTTAACTGGATTTCACATTCAAATTGCCTCTCAATGTGTTATTGCCTCACATTAGCCCAGCAGTTGATATGGCATTAAATTTCGTAATAAGCTATTCACTCAGCTTGCTCATTCTTATCCCAACAATTAACATGAATTCAACATATAAAAATTACTTTCATTGATGAGAGCTTTTTCCAAGTTAATTTTTCTCATTATTAACTAAAATTTTCTCTTAAAATCGCAAATATGTTCAAGGATCTTTTGTTTTGTTGATGGGTAAAATCTTACTTTTTATTCTTTCATTAATTTATAATTGTTTATTAATTTTAATTTGAGTGATCACTTCAATAAGAATGTCCAATGAAAATACTTTAATTTGAATCTTAGAAATAAGTAATTGTCAATGAAGCTTCAGGGTAGTCTTAGAAAGTAATTGAAATCAAATTTCTAGAAACCAAAGGTTTTAGTACCGCATAAATGAATAGTAAATTCTTTGGTTTCTAGAAATTTACTTTCAATTTTATAGTAGCATTGCTGTGAAGATTATTTACAATAATCCGTGAATAGCATTGTCCTACAATTTTCTAAATGTTTAATCATTTAAAGCAATGCCGGAAATTGGCTAGTGTAAACAGATTTCTGAATGTTCAGCGGTTCTTACTCTATTGGCCCCATTCCAATTATTCGAAAAATATTTAACCAAATCCCATTTGGCAGAACCCCACTCAACAAAATATATTAGAAAATTGTACTTTATTTTAATTCATTAGAAAACAAGGGTTTGCTTCAAACCTAATAATGACTACTATATTGACTCCTTTTAATATCAATATAGCATGAGCATAATGTCTCAAACTTATATAAGAGTATTCAAAAAAACAAGCTTCTGAATTTTTGAATATCTCCTAAACCATTTCAAATAATTTATTTCTGTAAAAAGTATATAAAAGAGAAATATCGGGAAAAGTTTTAAACTTGGTAATCAATTACATCACTTTTCAAAGTATAATAGAAATTGGAAGGTTTGCAAAGGTCATAGCCACAGCCTAGACTTTAGTAGCTAGGGCATATGTGAGAGTCGATATTGAAAAAAGACATGTTGAGCTTTCTTTTAATATATGAGTCATAAAAATCAAATAAGAAATGAGACCAGGATGAGCAATCATATATAGGTAATATTAAAAAAAAGAGCCGCCAACAGCTATTTTGACTGATTATTCGGTCAATTTATTGAATAAATGCTATCCATTCATATTCTAAACAAAATTAATGGCATTCAGACTGTTTTTTAAGCTTTTCCCCAAAAATTAGAGGTTTTGATTATTCACCCAGAACTTTGTAATAGCTCCCTCCCTTACATATGTGCATCTCTTCACAAACAAAATGGGTATTTTCCCATAGAATTAACATGGACATTCCTCCATAGATTTAACATTAGCTCCATACCATAAGTTTAACATGAGTTTTCTTAGATCAATTTCTGCCCCCTACCATAGACTTAGCATTGGCTTTCAAACTAGCAGGGGGGGGGGGTCAGAAAAAAATCGGCAAAATTCCACTGTTAATAAAGAAAAAGCCGGGCGGGCGGGTGGTACAGATTGACAAAACTATATACTAAATTCCTTATAGTCATATGAAAAAAATCAACCAAGAAAAAATAATTAAAATGCGAATTTATCTAGCATACTTTAAGTTAAGGGCCTTAACTCAACCAGGCATCTACATAAGGAGTTAGTGCAGGAATACTTCATGAGAACGAGATTATGCCAAAATACCCCTTAAAGCTTGATAAAAATGGGAAGCGCAGAAAAACGAACCCCCCCCCAGAAATTTAAGTGTCACAAAGTACGGACGTGCCATTTTTACCTTCTCCTTAGACCAGGGATGTGCAAAGGGGTTTTACCAATTATCCCCCTAGGCCGAGATTTATCACCTAGGTTTGGGAAAAAATTGTTCCATAAAAACAGAGAAACTTACCCCCCCCCCTCAAAAATTGCCATTTTTTAGTAATGGTGGCCCAAAAATCGGCCATTTTGTCCCTTTTTAAGACATTTAGCATTGTAACATGGTCCATGGATAATGGCTTATATCCCCCTAGGGTCACGCACCTTGCACATCTTTGCCTTAGACCTATTTTAGGTTTCAGATCTTTGCGATCCCTAAGTATTCCAACCTATCATAACCTAATTTACTGATTTCTAGGCGAAAATTTCTAAGCATTTTTATATTTTCTAGTATTTGTCCGATCGGTATATTTGAAGTTTTTTTTAGTCAAATGAGATAATCTTTACTCCAAAGGAATATTTTTAAACTTTTCAGTTTAGTTAAGTGAAGATCGACAAAACGGGGCAAAGGATGAAATCCTGAATCAAGAGTGAATCGAGAGTCCTTCCTCCTAAAGAGATCATCTTTTGATTTTTTCTGATCCAATTCAATTTAAATATGTATATACTAAAGTAACTTGAAACTCGCTAAAAATTCAACCATTTTATAGAAGAAAAATGAAAGAAAAAGAAGAAAGCTTATTTTAACAATGAAATATTTATATGAAAAGTGTGTTTAGGTGAAACTGAAATTCCATGTTAAAATGTTGGAATAGAAAAAAAAATGAGAGATGTGTTTGTTTTGCTACTTTGTTGTTTTATAATTAATTGAAGTGTTAAAAAATTGTGGAAAAAGGCAAACCTCAAAAGCATTGCCTGTGAGAGTGTATGTCTTTCCAGAGCTGGTCTGGCCGTAAGCCAAGACAGTGCAGGCGAACCTATTGTATTAAAACAAATGTGTCGAATAGTTATGAAAAGATTAACAGAATTGTTGTGATTGTTACCCATCGAGAGACATATCAATCAGTCTCTTGACTCCAGAGTGTTCAAAGACTTCTTCTTGAGTGGCTTCGGGCTCAAAGACTACATTGAAGGTGAAGGAACGATACAGTCCTGATATGGGATCGCAAACCTGAACATCCAATTAAAAGATTGAATTCAGAATCAATAGAACTGTTGTAAACTTGATCAGCACAGCCTCATCTTTGGTGGTAAGTCTGCTCTCAACACAACATTACTGATTGTTCTGTTGCTCTAAACCTATTATTAGCCTAAATAGTGGGCTAACACTACAGTCGATGGCAGTTATAGCGAACAGTTGCTCTACAAAGCGGTCATTATTTTCCAATCGATCACTACATTCATCGCATTTGGTGTGCGATTGCATTAGTGATGATCAGTGTTTCCCAATCCAAACAAACATAATCTTGATAAATCAATTAAAAAACAATTTAAACAACCTAGAGGAATCTGGTCTCAGGACCATTTTATAAATCAGTTTATCCTGTACAAATTTCCCAATTGTAAGACTGAAGTACAAAGAGGATCTTGTTATTAAAAATAGCCCTCATATAAAAAGATATTCCAATGCTTCGAATAATCAACAAACATAACAATTTAAATTACTTGCAAGTGCAATTATGTCGAACACAGGCTAACAAAACAATTCAGAGACGGTTCACTTTTTTCTGATCAAAATAAAATAATAATAATAATAACAGTAATAAATGTTTAAAAATTTTGAATAAACTCTAAAAATTTGTACCTCGATTCTTTCGATCAGAAAAATTTTGGAAATGGGGAGTCTAAATCTCCTTTAAACCAAAATGATACTGATCTACCTCCAAACCAAGAACGTTATTCGATCTATACACCTTTCGGATATTAAATATTTTACAGAGATAAAGGTTTTGTTGACTAACATATTGAGCCTAGAACAAACTCTGCTACAACTGTTTCCTGGATAACTAGATCTAAATGATTATTGAAATGATACAAAGTCCAACGAATTATCAGTCAAAAGCAGGAATAAACAAATGGGGTATTTTCGGAATATCCCTTATGTCCAGGAAGACCCAAGTTGTAAATTTTCAAAATTGTCATAGAAATTCGATAAGCTTGGGAGCCCTCCCTGGAAAACTTTAGTTTAGTAAAATCTGTTTTAATATAATTCTGTATTGTTAGCCATCGTTACGCTTCAATGGATATTAAAAGAATAATCAATAAAACACGTCTTAATTATCTTATTAAAATTGTACTGATATCAATGCAAATTAGAATTAAACTGGCTTCAAATTTAAGTGTTGCATTTTAGAATAGAAATCAAAGATGTTGCCAAAGATGGCCACAAGATAAATTTACATGTGTATATTTTCTACTTCTTGAAAAATAAAAATAAACTAATCCTTCCCCAAATTAAAGACTTATTTATAAAAGACAATTTTAAAAATTGCTCAACACTAATTATGGTCATCTTGCTCTGGCTTAGAGTTATTTATTAAAAAAATATACTTGAATTTGTCCGGCATCGGTGAAATTGAAAGAAGACTGATCCCTTCGGTCTGTGTATGAGTTCTGTTTCTGTGTGATCGGACGAACTCTGAAAGTGGACGACAAAAGTTAAAGAATTTTTGGAATCACTCAATTAGGTATGGAATGAGTGGACCACCAAAGACATAAGACATCACTTCAAACCTGATAACAACATTAATATTATCAAATCCGGGCTCAAGTCTTTTCTCGTTGTGGAACAAGTCATTAGACACTCCTCTTCCTGTAATTTCCTCATTTCGGTCAATAATTTCAGAACTTAATGTCGATGTCATCTCCAGATTGTATTAGACATTCGCCACAACTGAAAGCAAATACTAAATGCTAAACATATTTATTAATAGCTTTGAAATTAAACAAAAGTAGAGTTTAGTCTTTTAGTTGAAATAAAGACCAAAAAGTCTTGAATATCTTGAATTGAGTGCATCAGAAACAAGCGAACAGATCGCTTCACTAAACTTCACATACATTAAGATTATGAAATGTCAGTAAGAATATAACTTTTGAGTCAACACTAATGGATATATAAAATTGCAGCCAATTCTGGCTCTTATTAATATGATTACCAGAAACTTGGTTTGTTTTGAATTAGATTTGCGACAAACTTTGCTATGGAAACACTCACCTATTTTACCATCAAAGTAGATTTGTTGTCACCACTACTGCTTTCGTCTGCATTTACTACAAATTTTGTGGAGTTTTGTTGAATGCAATTCTTAGTAATTATTTAGATTTAAGAAAACTGGCGAATGAAACCATTTTGAAGTTCAATCGAATCAATAGAATATCTTCCTTATAGTCAAAGACATCGATCCTCAAAGTTTCTAATTTACGAAAAAGCATTGAAGATGTTACTAATTATCATGTTAAAATCTTATTAGACAATAAACTTGTTTCATTTTAAACGCAATGGTGTAAAAACAAATTTGTGGCTTACTCATCTCAATTGTTATATGTTTGGACATTTTCTTTTATAATTTGCACTTGCAATTTCAGCGCATGAAAAATGACTAGAACACTGGAGACCAACATTCTGTGAAATATATTCTGAAATTATACAGTGTTTTCCAGGAAATGACTTAAAAATGACAAGAAAAAATAATAATAAATTTAAAAATTTTATTCTTAAATTAACTTCAGTCAAAATAACCAGTCTTCTTCTATATATAAATAAACAGAAATGATTGCCTAGAATGAATAATTTCTGGTAGGACAGAGATGGCATTCAATTTTAAACAATTGCCCAATCAACATTGATTTAATAACCAAATTAATTTTATCATTAAGGTATTATTTTTCTAATTGGTGGCGGGTTGACATACGTTTAAAGATAAAAGTATGTAAGCTATTTTTACCGGAAAATACTTAGTTTTATTTTTGTAAAAATATGGGTATTTATCTAATGTGGGCTTTTCGTCAGTCCATTGACTCATTAAAAAAAATATGAAAGTGTTTGATCATAGAAAATAAATATATTTATGTCACTCAATATTTAATTTCTCAGTTTTAATCAGAATTCACCAAGATTTGAGATCTAAGGGTGAATTAGGGAATTGTAATCTTTAAAGCAAAGGCATCTATTTTCTCACAATTCTTGTTAAAATCTGTTCAAGTTCAGGTTAATTTATAAAATTAACGAAAAGGTTATGATGGTGGGCATGTTTTAGAGTCGTCATTGATTTTTAAAAAAATGTCAATCAAGATGTCAGTTACTTCTTAATGTAATGTTCCTGAATGTAAATTTCTGAAAATTCCCTTTAATTAACCAAACAAGTATTAAAAAAGGCAAGGGTAGCCAGGGCCCTAGACCAAAGGGTGTATAAGGGTAGGGTAAAATGGTGGATTTTTCTCGAACCTCAATTTTTTAGGGGGGGGGGGGCTTCGTTTACCTGAATTTTTTCTTTACAATTTTTTTAACCTCAGGGGGGGGGAGTAATTTGGAAAAATCTCGATCTCAGGGGGTATACATACTATAACTCCTATGACTACCACTGAAAAAAGTTAATAATTCCCTGTTCTATATATATAAACAAATCATGATAACGAAATCTATATTTAATTTTTAATAATATTCTGAATTGATTTTTCAAATTTAAATAATAAGGGCGGAGAGTGAATGGAGTAAAGTGAAATTGTAAACTGCCAAACTTGGTTATCATAAAGAATTAGAAAAAATATTTAGAAATACAATTATTATATAAAGTGATAAAAAGAAAAGACCTACCTAAAAGATTATACCTTCAAAGATGTATTTATTAATATTTTTTCTAATGAGATAAAAAGTCGCAATGTAAGGGAATTTTTTTCAAAGGAATAAGTGACCATGAACAGACTTGTTTTACGATTGTTATGTATCACATATCAAAATCATTCTCATAGAGAATACATGGCAAATCTTTAAACTCGGTAGAAAGGCAATGATTAGCAACAAGTAAAATTTTAGAGAAACAATAAGTGATTATTCTCTATAATAATATCAAATAAAATATTGATTAATATGGAATAAGTATTAATTATTAATTGAGGTTCCGGTCTTCAGAGGTTCTTTTCGAGGACCTCTGCCATCACTAGTCTTTTTAATTTTTATAATAAGTAGTAATAATAATAGTTATACTAATAATAATAATGTTGATAATTAATTATATTAATAAATATTAATATTATTGCAATGTTAACAATTCATTCAATACATAAGAGTGAATAACTCCTATTCTTTATAGTGCTGTGCTTTGAGATCCTTTGAGACCTCATAAAACAAGTCCTTTATTTAAGGTCCAAAGGGGTTACATACAATTATCCTACGTACAATTGCAGTAAGTCTCGTTATTTGATTATCACCAAGCGGTTCCAGATAAGAGCTTAACATCATGTTCTGACTTTTCACCAGTCGTGGCCTCATTTCTTGGTTAATATATTCCTCCTCAGTGAAAATCCACATACATAATCGTTTAATGTATGCAACAGACTACTCATGATATAAATTATTCTCTCAAGACATTAATATTATACTTGACTTATTTTAGATATAATACTTAAATAAAAATTTATATTTAATTTCCTTTGGAGTTATTTTTATATTCTTTTTTACACCTAATTTCAATTATGATCTATTATTGAGTAGTCTAAATCAATTATGTGTAGGGCAATTGTATGAGACGGGTCCAAAGAAACTTAGTAGAATTGTGAGCAATACCTTTTTTCTCCCAAAACAGCATGGAATTTTAAATAAATTGGACTATTTTTCAAAAATATGTGCATGGTTAATACCGGTATAAAGTGAGATAAAACACTTTCTCACAAGAATCCAAATACCCTTTCATATTGATTTCAAACATTTTTAGTTTTTTGTGGAAGGGGTGATAATTTTTCCCAAACCAAGATAGATAAATGGCCAAATCTCGGACGAATGGGGAATATTTCAGGAAATCCCCCTATCCACATTCGCGTCAAACCCAATCCCCGCTACATTTACTAATTCGATATCTTATTCATAGATTTAATATTTCAACATTTTCAAAAAATAGCCAATCATTGTAGGATGTTGGCAATTTTGTTCCTAATTTTTAATCCTAACCTAACTTAAACAATCCTACGTGCGAGACTGACAAAACTATATACCACATACTTCTTAAATGTAATGAAAACTTAAATATAAGGTGTCATTTGGAAGATATTTAAGATTATTCAGATAACTTGGTTTAGCTACACCGTTTTATTAAAACCCTGTTTGGTTTAAAACGATGCGATCAATCTGGAAATCCATTTGATTTAAAACCACTAACTTATGCGAGAAAGTAGTTTTTCATTGAGGAATAAGTCTGCCTTCTGTTGCTAACTAAATAATCAAGTTGACATTTGAGTTAGGTCATTTGGGATGACTAACTTTCGGAAAAGGGACAAAAGGCCAATCAAACCTGTCGTATTTGTTTTTAATTAAATCTCCAGATTTAAAGAGCATTAAACAATTATTTTAGTAAAGGGTTTTTATATTTTTAAAAATTGGAAATTTCGAACTAAAACATCTTGATAATGGTAAAAGATACAAATAAATTTTAAAGTTATATATGGTAAATAGATTTAGAACTTATATTCTAAGATTCTTGAAAAATAACATCAAGTTCAAATCTTGTAGCAAAATGCCTCAATTTTCATCAACAACTTATATTATTAATAAGACAATATGAAATGAATCCTTATTGAATTAATAATATATTAGCAGACTAGAATGGAGATTTTGTCATTTTAAGGAGCGGACCCAAGGAAGGAGGGAGGGAAAGAGAGAGGGAGGGGAGATATAGAAAGAGAGAGACTAATTAATTAGTCGTTAAATAAATTTTATTTATAATCAAACAAATGAAAAACAACTTTTATTGACTGTAAGAACATTTGATTCTTGGCTAAAACAATAATTGAGAGAAAATAAATGGCTTTAAAATATTTGTCGATATATGGTATTCATTAAAAGTTGGTTTTAGTTCACGTTTTACTACTTTTTAAACAAGAAAATAATGCTTATCTAATAGGTATGTGTTTTACGCTCAATATATCGTATATATAGTTATCAGTTGTCTGTTGTCTTTGACTGTGTTTTTCTCAGCCATCAGGCAGTATATGAGAAGCAGAATAAGGATGAGGACAGACTCGTTAGTCTGTGCTTATACCACATCAGGGCTTAATTTTTTGAGGCCACACAAGTGGTGCTCATATTTTCTAAGAATGAGAGATACCTAACCTGAAGGTACTCTTATTATGAGTGCAAACGGAAAACAAAATACATATAAAAAGTGAAACACGAAAGTCAAGAATCGTAGAGTAATTACCATTAGTTTAGTTCAACGAGTTTTCAAACATATATTGGAACCAAAATATAATTATAAGCTTTAAAATGTTTAGCAAACAAAAGCTGATATATGAGAAGTTTATTGGCAGACCGGACAGACACCAGAGACGGCAGCAGGTAATTCAGATTGCTCAAGGCCTGCTATCACATTGCGAGCCGTTAACTCAGCCATCGCCACTCGGCTCGACTCAGAGGCACTTCCAATGTGTGGCAATAATACTGTAATATATTTGATGTAATCAATAATCAGTCATTACATTGCAATCATATTTCAAAATAAGTAATTCTATAAATTAAATGTTAAGAAACGGATCGAATACTGGCCTCAACTCTAAAACTTTAAGCAATATATGACTGAAAACTAATCTGAATCTGAATGAAATCATAGACTCAATGAGTAATACAACGAGTGGTGACCATCAGTGCAATCATTTACAATACAGTCACTATCAGTCCTGTTCTACTCTGGTGTATATAAAATGAGGAGATTTTGATGTTTCAAAGTTTAATGGATTGATTGAAAACTAAGCGAACACTCCCTGTATTTAGTTTAGAGTTAGACACCGAGTGTTTGTTAATTGAATTGGATGTTCGCCTAATGTAGACATACCGACGTTAGACAATGACAAAAGCGGGTCATTCAGTGGAATCGGTTCAATTTCCATGACGTCAAGTCCGGCTCCTCTAATGTCTCCGTTGTTTAATGCATTGTAAAGAGCGGTCTGATCGACGACTGCTCCACGACTTGTGTTAATCAAAATTGCGGTCTTTTTCATGCGTTTGAATGCATTCGTATTAAACATATGACGGGTTTTGTCGTTCAAAATACAGCAAACTATTACGAAATCACTGTTTTCTAACAGTTCTTCGAATGAGACAAAACGAGCGCCCAATGAATCGAAGGAAGGCTTCTCTTTGTTTCCACAATACATGTACTGCTTTGCTTTAAAAGCAGTAAGTCTTTGAAGAAGAGCCAAACCAATACGACCCGCTCCCACAAAACCAATAACACTGTCTTTAATAGAGTTTCCACACATAAACATGTGATTCCATCCGGGCTTCCATTCGCCACTAAAAACACATCAAATAAATCAAAAGCCGTTTAGTCTTTCAAATACTCAGCAAAGGAACAGATCATAAACTTTGATAAAGTATTCACTTTCGTAGGGCTTTCTCGGCTTCAAACAGACGTCTAGAAGTGGCCAACAATAATGAAATGGTCAGCTCTGCCACTGCATCGGTCAGCACATCAGGTGTGTGTCCAACGGAAATACCTCTCTTACGGCACTCGTCGATATCAATGTGATCGTAACCGACAGATAGGGTTGCGATAACTCGCAAAGTGTTGGTCGCGGCGTTCAATACTTGCGAATCGATGCGATCAGAGAGAGTGCAGAGCAGCGCCTCTTTCCCTTTAATGCGCTTCACTAACTCATCGCTCGGCATAATTGTTGGACTCTGCCATACATCCAAAGCACAGTGAGGTCGCAACATATCAAACATTAGTTCTGGTAAATCGGGTCGAGTCACTAAACACGATAACATTCTGGTCTTTACTGTAGTCCTATGGTCTGTGCGCACTGTTTGAGACAGAATAGCATTTCTTACGTTTAATTTCCTGTGCATTACATTAACATTCAGTCGAATTATTTTAATCATTGTATAGACAATCAAACACACAACCAATCAAATGACTCACTCCACCAGTGATCCTGTTCTTTTATTATTCAGTGTTATTAAATAAAATTGATATTTTCAAAAAATTTAAAAATTTGGCTTTGGATTATGGAACGGTACTAGCCACTTTTTTGGCTCCTTAAAATCAATTCCAAGTCATCAGAGATCCTATATTTTGAAAAAATTAGTTTCAGGAATCGCCACATATTTTATTATAAGATTAGAATTCTAACACATTTAAGTTGACAGTATAGTCGGCCTTGGATCATTTTGTATAGAGTTGCTATTTTGATTTTAGGTGGGTTATTTTGAAACGATTGGCCATCTCCGCTCTCAACTGTTTGCTAAACAGTAATAAACTCTTGACTAAACTAAAATATTGTTACCGGGGTCAGTCACAGGTCTTTAGGAGCTTATCTGACTCTTTCTAGAAACATTTGTCTCTGTTGGCAACTTTGCCTAGAAATTGGTCTCTCCTATTATAAATTTTCACCTTTTTAAGTCACTCGGAAGATAGGATTTCGAAAAGTGAAGTAGAGTTTTGGTTCTCGGGGAGGGGGATCTGCATCTTGGAATATTATCTAGATCTGAAAAAAATGGTTATAGAAATTCGAAGAATTTGGACCCCCCTCAAAGTACCACCCTATAAACGTTTTTCTTTGGCAATCCCTGGTCAATTTTTAAAATCTGAAATTGTATATATTTCTAATAAATACTTATTTGAATTAGGCATTTTAAATAATGAATTGTTTACTTATTTGACACATTTTGCAAATAAGCTTGGACTAATCAAATTAGATGGCCTCACAATTTGAACTTATAGTCTGAGACTAAATGTTGTGAAGTGAAGATATTTAAATAGCTAAAACTTTTAAACAATAACCTTTATCAATAACTAAGAAGATTTTTCAATAATGACAATAAAATGGTTGATAAAAGTTAGCTGCCTGAATTGTTTTAATGGTAATTAAGAGAAATAAAATTGTTTATAGCACTTCTTGTGGCCTTTCCTCCGATCAGTCACTTTAAATGTATTGAAGGATAATAACAATAATAATAATAATAATAATAATAACGGATATGAAAGCTTGAAGTCCCATCTTGTTAGTGAGTAGACAAGACTATAGATAATCTTATATATTGATTCCACCTAAAAAACGTGACCAATTCATTAAATCAAAGAGACTATAATAATGGTCCACTCAAATTGGCTTATATATGAAGTACCGAATAGTGATAAATATTTCTACCATTCGTTATCTAGATAGTTTTAAATTTAAACTTTTCTGCTACTGGGTAATAAATTTTTTATATGAAATTTATCAGATTCCTCTTTTCAAACTTGGTTACATCCAAATGGCAAATGGCCACAAACCGAAAATATCCCCTCACTCTAGATTTTTGAGGAAAATTGTTGCAGAAAACGGATGGGTTTTTCCCACTTTTCCCAAGTACACTCTAGAGTCTAGACTCTCTTTCTCCCAGAAAATTGTTGATGGTCATCCCTTTATATTTTGAATCTAATCGAAATAGAAGTAAGACTTCTTCGAATTTTCTTAGTGGTTAAATGATTTATTGTAATTGTCACTGGTGATTCCATCATTGATGTTGAACGAGGACAAAGACTGTATTATTTATTGTTATTTTTTGCGATAATGATGTCATAAAAATTGAAATTTTGATAAATAAAAAATCAAAGAATATTTTGAATCATTAAATATTCATTAAAAATGAGATAAAATTAATTTTGTGTGGTTTTCACTTCTCATTAAAATTCAAATATATATTAAACGTATTATGATTTCCGAATCATTGATTAACTGCAAATATTTGGAAGAATAATGCTCTTGGCACTTTTATGATAAATCAAAATTGAATCATGTTTGGCTATTAAATCATTATTAATACAAATGAACTTATTTTTTAAAATTTACATTTAATGACTCATTAATAATGAAAACTAATTAATCGATATTTAAATTATTATATTAAAAATGAAGCAGAGCTTATAAATGAACAAGATTCAAATAAGGTTCAGTCTTAATACTTGATTTTGATCAGTTAACTGACTCTCACATTCAATGCACATATAATTCAATTTGTTTTATTCAAATCAACATAATTTCAATTCAAGTTATGGATTAAAGATATGATTGTTTTGTTTAGAATTGTTTGAACTTAAATATAATTCAAACGAATCCCACATTTAAGACATTTAATGGCTTTTCTAAACAGAATACAAAACCACCAAATGTTTACATATCATCTTTTTGTCAAATAATCAAAAGCAGTTATCAGAGTATATTTGCATTATTTATGTGATCTAGATAGTCAAATGGGCAACGAGTGTTTGACCTAGGCCCAAACAAATGCTAATATTGCCAATATTCATTCCTATCACATACAAAAAAAATGAGTTTGAATTTCAAAAGTATATAAATACTCGTAAATTTAAAGATATTATAAGTTGACCTTGTCTAAATTGCGATTGGTAACATTCAATATTGTAAGAGAACTAACTTACAGAGAATTCAAGTTTTTTAAATGGCCTGTCTTCGATTATTAAGTTTAATATGTAAAAATTTAATAGTACCCAGATCAGTCATTTGATTATAGGTCAGTTAATTTCTAATTCGAAACCTCTTGAATGTTAGGCTTTCAAAACAAGAAGTTCTTGCAGATTCAACAAATAAACAAGTTAAAGTTTGTTCGAAATTTCATTTTATGGGAATATAAATGAAAAACTGATGAGAAAGTTAATCGTAACTTACATTTGTGGACAAACCAATTATTAAAATGTATTCATCAATTTTTATGAAAGCATCAAGTCCCTTTTCACAATTTTTGACTCACAATGAAGTTCAACTTCAAATAGATTTCAACTTTCAAATATTTTTTGATGAAAAACTAACACTATAGGGTTGAAACCGGTCAAGTTGAGTTACAAGATGGTCAAGGTTGCATTTGTAGGCACCACTAATTGAAAGCAAATCCAATAAATTTCAAAATCAAAAATGAAAGAAACCTTTAAGACTATGATTAAGAAAATGATAAAATTTAAATCAATTAAATGTTTGGTTTCTCTTATGTTTAGCCAATGTTTACATTAGTATTGAAATTGAAGAGAAATTGATTCGTTAGAGACATCTCTTGGTTTGATTTTCGTTGAAATAGGTCTTCAAAACCTCAATTTAGGAGAGTGTATATTATTTGTGCAAAACCGGTCCGGAAAACAATAATATATTGTTTGTTGAAAAATATCGTAGGTATACATTAGATAGTGAAACAAAAGTTAATGTAAACTGGACTTTCATTCAGCTATAGTTTCCGTATCTATTTTGCAAGAATAATATTTCCAAGTTCAAATTCCATTTGTATTGAATGACCAGAATATTGAATATTCATTAATGACGTTACTCTATGGCAAACATGCATTCAATTGACACATCATTTATTGTTGGCGCCAAACGTGTTGTTCACTCAATCAATTTAACTGATCCCTTGTCTTAAGACTTATTTCTAGCTATTATTTCGGTTATTAAAATCGGTTGATATATGGAAGAGAAGGTGAATATGGATGTGAAGGGCGGACAACAAATGCTGAGCGAATGGGGTTTCGCTAATCAGTTGACTCTTTTCAACACACAATTGAAAAAGAAATCAAAGAAGTCGACCAATGGATCCGATTTAGTCGACTATAAGTGCGTTAAACCAAACATCTATACTAACGGAAACTCTCGGTCTCTGTTGAGTGAATCCATGTCTGTCTTCAAGTCTTTGCAACGAATGTCCGCCAAATGTGAACCGCTGTCCAGAGATGAGTTGATTAAAGGCAGCCGAAGATATCGATCAGTAATTCATTCGTGTTTTTTCAATTTGATTAATGATTCCGAAGAGGAGACAAGTATTGTCTTAAGCAATATGTTTTATCAGATGGAAATTGTCTGGAATTTGTGTGAAATCCTTTTCATAGAGATTCAGAGCACCGGATTCCTTTTGAATCAATTGCTTGTTTGGATTAAATGGCATTTCACTAAAACCAACCAATTGGCCAATTCTGTGATGAGTGCAGAGATGCCATCAATTGATCCCAACTATTGGGATGTAATTATATCTTATGTATTGAGAGGAGAGACAGAAAACGCAAGACTTTTGTTGGAATTGCACTCAAATGCAAACGAAAGACAAGAATTTATTGCTTTACGGGATTTGCTTAAGAAAATGCCTATCATTTCAAACAACTATTTATTGCATGAGTTTTATCTTCGATGGCAGGCCTGGAGAGAGGACTGCGAACAGACATTGAATGAGGGAGTCTTCGACACTAACCACAAACTTAAACTGATTGCTCGCCTTTTGGTTGGAGATATCGATGCTTTCAAATCAATTTTGAATCTTTTTGAGTCGTGGTATCATTTAATGGTGTCATACCTGCTCTTCACCGACCCGTGCATTATAGAACACAATTTGAGTGATATGTGCCGTGAATTCATTGCCTTATATGCTCTGAAAGACCAGAACTCATCAAACGAGAGCTCACCCACTCCTTTGGACGGTGTGCTGACGGCGGCCTTCAGTCTTGACTTGACTCAAGTGATTGTAGATTCGAGTGAGTGTTTTGAGGACAACTGGTGGTTCACAACCCATTTCGTGGACCTCTTGTATAACGCAAACCAATTAGATTTACACCAAATAGACTTTCCCTCGAAGTTTAGGGATTTCTTTGTCACCGAATACGCCAACTCTTTGATGACATTCGACGGTCTCTGGCAGTTCGGGATCGACTATTTGTCTCATTGTCTCGACTCTGGTCTCCATTACATAGAACTCAATTTGCAGAGAATAGCCATCAAAGACGAGACAAGTGCTCAAAAAGTGATCCACTTTGCAGTCAAACACGGCTTAAATCACATAATGAGATCCGTTTGCAAAGTCCTGTCCCGACAGTGGCTCTCAAAAAGAAGACTGGGATCAGCTATGTTTTGGGCGATCAGAAGTGAGGACTCGGCGCTGACTAATCACATCGCAGACCTCTTTCTCATCGAATTCAACAAAACGGGACAATTCCCGGACGAAGACATTCTGAGCAATTCGGGCCGTTTTATGCTAATCAGTGATCGGTTGACATTTTTGGCCAAATATTATGAATTCCATCAGTTATTAAAAGAGAGTCAACTCGAAAGTGCGGCACAACTTTTGGTTTCCCTTCTGGTCTCAAACATTTCGCCAAAATATTTCATAATCCGATTACTTATGGATTCGTTACCACTTCTGGAAACGCAAAACATTGTCTTTGACTCCGAACAGACATCACAACTGTTGGCATCACTCGAAGAAATGCTCAGTTTTGGCAACAATTGTAAAGAACTGGATATCGAATACCTGAAAGAACACGAAAATATTTTGCGTTTAGCGATGGCTCGCAATTTGGCCCGAAATTTCATCTTTCAATAAATCACTTCATTTTGATTTGTTCTTAAATTAAGAAAATATACGAAATATTTAAATCAAAATTAATTGGTTTTGTGGTAATAATTGTTTCTATAAAACAACATTAAATGACCTTGCCACAACTATAGTGTCTAAAATCGAATACAATATTCATAAAAACAAGTTCACTTTCATTTAACTTGGACATTTATCTAAGTTTACGTTTACATTATTCGGTATAATTTCGTATATCTAAATAAAATAATGTCTCAATTATTTTTCTATTTTCAACTTTAAAATAATTGTCTGAATGTAAAACAAACGATTAATTTTCAATTAAATCTGAAATTCTTCTTTTGTCTGACTATTGGTGAGAATGAATTCAAAATTTGCGCTCAAATGCATTGTTTTGCGAATCGATCGGTGAATTTTACTGTTTGTATAAACAAAGCAAAAGTTTTGTAAGTAAACGAAGTACCACATGATCTGTGCAATCTGTGCAATTTTATATTCATTGCGCATTGAATCACTTGTACAGCCCATTTTGTTTACGTAAAAACTTTTATTTCGATTATACAAACATTGAATTCATTACAAAATCAGTGAAAACCAAGAAATAAGTTTTAGTTAGTATTTCAACAAATGATGTCGTCGTCCAGTCATTCACTTTTCAAAAGCTTATTCAAAAGATGCAGTCATTGTGCAAAAGTATGACCAAAATGTTATTAATTTTACTTACATAATCACTTTTGGCAAAAAACAAAATATATAAAGTGTTTAAAGTCTTTAATAGTGTTTGAAATGAGTGCAAGGTGAAAGGAGGTAAGTGAGGGAGAGAGTGACGGAAAGGGTGAGAGAGAGGATGACGTTCTTTGTTGAACTGATATTGAAAACAGAATTTTGGTTAAAACTCAGAACAATTGAAAATAAATTCGATTTGAATTTAACGAAGAATTCAACAAAATAGGGATTTTCAGCAAAAAGACCGCTTATTATACTTTGTCGGCGCTATTGATCGGTATTTTGTGTCCATCGATGGCCTGGAGATCGCACGGAAGGACTAACGTAGAGATGATTCAAAATCTCAAAAGTATTTGCAATTAGTTTCAAACCAATTAACCACTGATTTGAATATTGATGCAGAAAATGGGATAATACGCGACACACGAGTGGAAAGGGCTATGAGTAGTGTCGATCGGGCTAACTATTGTCCCAACAACCCCTATATGGACTCCCCTCAGGGCATCGGATATGCGGTGACTATCAGTGCACCACATATGGTATGTCCACTGCTTTACACCTCTTTTCCACTTAATTTCTATCCAAATAATTATTATGAATGCAATGATTATCTAAACGTGTCGTTGGAAGAGCTGTTCCTAACCATTGATACTTATCTGCGAGTATTCCTTCATTGCTAATAAAAGCCCCAAATCGGTGGCAAAACGACGGTCTCGGCTCACAATCGGACACTCATTTCGTTTAAACCTTTTTCATACCTTTCTTTAAATTAGAATAAAACAAATGTCAAACGAATATCAATCGATAGGTATTTGTGATAACAATTCACTACAAAAAACTTAGTGAAGACTGAAAATGAAACCAAAAATTGAAATAATTTTGATTTTATCCAATAATTTATTCCTCGATTACAAAAAAAAATAAAAATAAAAAAATGTTACGACGACTAACCACTTGTGACAATAGTTTTGCTAATCTTTGCGTTTGTCTGAAAGCACGCCCACGCTCTTCAACTTCTTAAAGATCATCTGATTGAAGGTATGTCCCTTTTGTCCACATTTAATGATCTCATTGATTGATATCTTCTAAAATCAATTTTTTTTAATGATTTGTTGAATATATTGTATGATTTCAGGATCGAAAGCACTGGATGTCGGCTCAGGTTCTGGTTATTTGACTGCTTGCATGGCTTTAATGGTATTCACCACTTATTTAACTGAAGTTTAGGTAATTTTATGATTGTGTTGAAAGGTGGGCCCCAGGGGAATGGCTGTCGGAATTGATCACATTCCAGAGTTAGTCAATATGTCGATTGAAAACATAAAGAGAGATCAGCCTAACCTGATTGAGTCGGGTGGCGTCCAAATGATTGGTCAGAATTAATAATTAACAGTAATCTTAAATAAAATTGAATTACATTAGTGGGCGATGGAAGACAAGGCTATGCATCGGAAGCGCCATACGATGCCATACATGTCGGTAAGTCTTCACTTGAGTTAGACATCGGTTAGAGTCGATTAATGGTTACTGACCTGATTGCAGGCGCGGCCGCCCCCACACTTCCACAGGCCGTATGTTCATTATTTTTGTGAATAATTAAAGTCATTACTAACTGTTGTAATGCGTAATCAGTTAGTGGATCAGTTGAGGCCCGGCGGACGACTCATTGTTCCCGTTGGCAGAGAGGGATACAACCAAATGCTAGAACAGATTGACAAACTTCAAGACGGATCTATCAGAAGAGAGTCACTGATGGGAGTGGTTTACGTTCCGCTGACAGATAAGCAGCAGCAGTGGCCCAATACTAGGTGAATTGCTCAAACATGTCTTCCCTCACTTCGCTTTCAACTAAACTATATTTTAAATCAATTTTATTCGCAATTAAAGTATTTTTGCAATTAATCGTTAAATGTTTCAATTATTTAGTCTTAATACTAATAATTGATTTCAGGAGTGATTTGTAAATCATTTCAATAATAGGGACTGTTTTTGCCTCTAATTATTGAAACTTCCGGACGAAGCCTTGGAATCACTTCATTCTGTGCTAACTGTTGTGACAAATGACACCAAAATTGAGCCAAAAATCATTTTAATTGGATTTCGGATTAATTGTACAGAGTTTACATCAAATGATATCAAACGAAACGATTGCCAATAAATTATGCTATCATTCAAAACAATTATCAAAAGATTAGATTATAATTTAAAACTCAATACTAGACTAAAGTTTTCTATGCATTCAAATTCTGTTATCATTTAAAACATTCACTAACTTTAAAAACAATAGTTTCTTACGTGTATTTAAAACAGAAATCTCATGAAATAAATCGATAATATTTTTAATGAGTTTTCTATTAAAAAAATGAATAATAATTGACTGTCAATCAGTTTTCAATTAAAAGTAAAAATAAACTTTTAATCTTCACTCGAATCTGTAATCTGAGTTAAAAACAGAAATTATAACAAATTATTATTTCTTTAGACGTTTGTTAATAGTATTGAAGAAATCCTTGGAAATAATCCAATGATTTTCATTCAGACTTTCTGTGAAAAGTAAAACTTTTATTGAAAACGTAAACATTAAATAAAAATTATTATCATTTTATCAGAAATTTGAAGGAATTATCAATTATTCCAATAAATCCTTTTGACAAAAACATATTGAACTCGAGATTAGTTGAGAAATCAAAATATGTTATTAACAACTGTTGTGTTAAAAGTTGTCAAAGGCTTGATTTTTTATCAATTAAATCACGAATGCAATCCTTTAGCAATTCATCGTAACATTGATACCCACACATCAACCATAAAGGTTCAGGTGCTATAGGCTGATCTTGCATTTATTTTCTGATCCTAGGGGTTTTAATTAATTAACTGAATGCAAACTCAAAGTTCTTGATTTGTTGAACTCAAAGTATGAATGTGTGGTTGCATTAATCAATATTTTATCTAATCTTGCTTAGAATTACAGAGTGGCTGCCATTAGCTGAGCAAGCCCAAGAGTAGCCTCTACCTAATACGTCCTTGTAAATGACAAAAAGCAGTCATCAGTTTGAGATTTTGATTGAAATTTCCTGATTGATAAATATTTCCTCCTAATAACTTTGGTTTGGAACCACATTTCAACTAATGAACTGAAACTTATCATATGAAAGACTATTTTCAATGACTACCAGAGATGTGGCGGACCTTCATTTCTATCTTATCTTTAATCAACATTATAAATAGAACAGAGCAGATTAACTTTTATCGGTCAATATCGAAATTGATCACTTTAACATGTACCAAATGCGAAAGAAGCATTTTCTAGTAGTCAGAAGAAATATCATATTTACAATATTAATTTCACGGTTAATTCAACTTGCAAAAAATTAAAGTCATTCGATATATGAATTAAGTCAAATCCGACAATTCATAACATTTATTTGAAACAAAAGGCGAGAAAAAGCCGAAAATGTTTTTATCAATGAAAATGCTTATATCTTCTGGACTTTTGGTGGTCAACCCTTACAACCCCTTTTAACTTGAAGAATAATTCATAAGAAAAAAGCAATAACTGATGAGAAATGAGTACTATTAAAGTTAATATAGTAAGAGATACTTTTAATTCACATTATTATATGTTGCAGATTACAGAGTATAAATCTCATAGGTCATTGCTGCATTGAGATTGTTCAACTCTATCTTCTTATTACAATAACTTGGTGATGGAGCATCAATCAGAATCAATTAGTTGGACAAATTGAAAATTATAATTTGCTCAGTTTATGAATTTAGAGTTTTCAAGTCCGGTTTTTAATCGATAAACTTATGAAATCCAAATTTTCAATTTGTCCAACTAATTGAATGTGATTGTTGTTCCATCAATAACCTATTGTAATAACAACATTGAGTTGAACAATCTCAATTTTAAACAAATAGGTTTCAATTGATTACCTAAAGCTTCAAGTAACTTCAAGTAACAACTGTTGTTCAAGTTCAATTTTCAATTGCTCATCAATCATTTCATTAGATTAGATTGATTAATTTTAATAAAGAAATTCAATTTTCAGTTTGAACAAAAATTATGATCTTGGTTTCAACCAGAATTTTAGTTTTTATTAATGATAATAGCTTGCTAAATGTTGGCTTGTGAATAAAACTAAAAAGATGATTAAGTAAATGTTAGGGTAAAGTGGATGAGATGACTTCAAAGATATTTAGACCAAATCAATTTTGAATGTGAGAAAACTGATAAAAGATCATTTGGTCTTAAGAAACGTCACTCTAAAGCAAGTTTAGCTGAATGTAGACAACCTGTGACTCATTCAATAGTATTGCAAAGAATCTGTGGCTAACCTGAAGCACCCCCTCATTTTGTTTCCCCCAATTACATCACCAAATGATAGAAAACAATCATTCATATCATTCAAAACTAGATCTTGGCTGGCTAATTATTGGGGGTATGCAAAAGAGATAGCTATTTGTCCAGATGGCGTTACCTATGTGTTAAAGAACCTGCACCACAACCAGAACCCAATATTTTGACCTCTCTTTTCCTCTAATGGCTGTTCACACGAATCCATAAACAATGTTAACATTATATGATATTCTTTAAAAGCGAAAGAATGTGACTTTTATTCAAATTTAATTTAAATTAAAGCAATAAATTTGGAAAATGAAACAAATTATATGAAATAAACGGCAAAACTACAGAAGACTTATGAGAAGATAGTTTTAAATGAAAATCATTTTGAATGGTAATAACTATAAAGTGTTATAACTGAGAGTCGTAACGCATGTATCGGTGTTTTGGTTGAGTTCAATGACAGACAGTGTTTGGAATTCACTACAAATGAATCCTCACTTTTATTAAAGCCATTTATTAACCGATCATTCAATAGATAGCCATCGAAATCAAAGGTCGACCACTCGTATGCCTCTGACAAGTGGACAGACAGTGTGGAGATGACCGGCGCTGGTCTTAACAGTACACTCGGTGTTTATCACGCAAACAATGAGACCAATCAGGTATGACTTCAAACTGTTTTTATCCATTCATTTATTAAATCATATTAAAGGCAAACCTTATTTGACTTTTTATGGGGTGAATGTCATATGAATTAAGACATCTTCAGCTCATAATCACTTATAGTTTGTTTATTTCAATTGAAATCTTGTCGCTTATTCTCAGCTCATAATCTAATTAGTGTCTAAAATGAGTCATTTGTCAACATCTGAACCACTATTTCAAAGGCCATTCAATTAATTTGAATCAGAGCTGAATAATTGAATACTTGATTTGAGTCCAAATTTTTTGAGCAAATTGTGCCAAAAATGCCTTTGAAAAGAGATCTGACATTTGTTTTGAATTTGTTGTAAAGTCATCGAAATGTGGAATTAAAAAGACTTTCGATTTTAATGGACATTAAATGGAAAATAACAAAGAAGTTTGTTATGAATTTAAGCCATTTATGGCTCTATTTATATGTTATTATAAATGTTATGAAAGCGATATTTTTTATTACAAACATATATATTCTTGATATGAAATCCTATATACCGAAAGACCCTATATTTGGCACAGGTCTTGTTCTACCAAATCATCAATCGCTGGATGACCACAGTGTGAGGGCTGACACCTAATGCTCTGGTCTTTTTGACAAATTGATTACATATATTAAGAGCAAACACTTTAATCAATGAAAGGTTATGTGAACTCAATTCTATCCAATCAACTGTTTTTATGTGTTTTGCCAATTATTCAACATTTTTTCGATATTAATTGGAGCCCATTATTTATCTTGGTCCATTTTTGATGAGTACGTTGTTTTCGATAATTTGAAAGATTGGAGAAACTGGGCAATGTTGACCATCTTGGTGATGTGTAGCCCTTGAGGCAATAGATCTTTGTTCAGAGTCCAATGTCTCAGATAAAGTTTGCCCACTCAGGGTTTAATGCGCCAAAACATGGAAATTCAACAAGCTTATCATTCTACCCGTTGGCTATCCCCCAATGCTTCAAATATTCCATATCTAGTGCTCAAAAGTCTCGTCTATTTTCTCGTTATTATAAACTCGTAAAAGTATTCCAAAAGTAAATATAATATATTGTTTTGATGGCAATTATGATAATGTTTTAATGTTTTTTAATAAGTATTGAGAGAACGGCACAAATGGCATCATTTGCTGCAAACATTTTTTATAACAAATTTTTCCTTCAATCCATTCTCTTATTTAATTATAGTCTTGAACTTCAAAAGTGTTTTTCTTCTCCGTTTAGGCGTTTTAGGCAACCATTTGATCCAAAACTTTCAATATGTGAGCACTGAATGAAAAGAAAAATATAAACCGATTCACAGAAAACTTCATTTCTTACAAATAATAATAATATTTATGAAAAGTTGTTTTGTTTGCTTTAAATTCATTTATTTATTATTTGGAAAAATGAGAGAAACAATGGGATAGAAGAAGTCTTAAACTTGATTTGCATCGAGAACAAGTTAATTTTGCACACATTTGCCCAAAACACAGATATTTTTTTGTGAATTTTGTTGTCAGATGAACACACTTTTTAATGAAATATTACTGACTATTATATGTAAAATAATTGCTGCGAAAAATGTGTTAAATTCGTATAATTATTATTCGTTTTACTCTATTAACAAATAATTTTTTAATTATTAATATATTTTTTTCTTGAGTTTGATTTCGTGTTTTTCGAGAATAAATTATATCGAATGGAAGATAAAAGAGATTTCGATTTTAATTTTTCATTTCTGTTCACATTTTGTATTCGCATAATCTGACTGTCAATCTATGATAAGCCGAATGGAGAAAAAAATTATTCAAAAATTTTGATATGAGCTAAGAGTGGAAACAAACAGAAAGCCCTACACGTCTTACCGGACGTTCACATCATATCAGTCTTGTTTTTTAAGAGTTGCGTTTATTTTGTTTCACTTTTTTCAATACAATTTATTTTAAAGTAATTATTTTTTTCCAACTCTTTCTTTTCACTAATTTTCTTGTTTTTTCCCTCCGTTTGGGAAAGTTTTTAATATTTTTCTTTTCGAAAGTAAGATCTTTCACTATCTCTGAAGAAGTAAATCATCTATTTTTATAATAATTGCTAAAACTCTTAAACATAGTTTGAGATCTGTTTAATCGAAGTTAGATATGTCAGCAAAAATAAAACTTAAATTAAAGTAAGTTTAGAAAATTGCATATAATTTAAGCATTTTATGAGTCATGAAATTAAATAATATTCATTTCACTGTATTTTTTGTGGAAAACTTGATTTGAATTAATTTTAAGTGTTTTCGCCGCAAAGACGACTGTGAATGACATGTCGGGAAGTTGCCGTTTTGATCCTGTGCGATTATCTGGATAAATTGTCCGGCACTGTGCGTGAAGGGCCTCATCCCTACCTTTTCTGATTTCCGTTAGAATTGATTTCTTAATTTCAATCGATTGAAGCAAATGAATGATTGGAAACTAGTTTTCTGATTAGTGGGGGTTTAATACCAAAACTAATCAAATTGTGAGGACTTATTATTCTTAGCTTTAATTTCTTTTTCCTAAAATATTTGGTTTGAGTTCTCTTTTCAATTATTATTCAAAATAAGTTTTATTTCTCTGTGCGTTAAAACTTAAAGCATTTATTTATATAAATGATTGGCTTTACGTTATATTTAATGATAAAATAAGTTGTTCTCAATATTTTCGAAGCCCTGATTCCTTGAACGCCGAGAATGAAAGCCTCGAAAACTACTTAAATAAGTGTTTCACTATTTGAATGCGAATCAGGTTCATTATATAACATACCTGTGCTCTATCTATTACAATATCTCTGAATAAACGAATGAATCAGATATAAAGCACTGAATAATTGACAAAAACTGTATCCAAGACTTATTGCACTTTATTCTGAAGATTATTGTTATTTTAAACTCAATTCGCTTTATTTTTGTAATGTTTTCATCTTTTTTGTTTATAAACCCCAAAATCCCAAAACATTTTTTCTGTTGGAAAACTTGAATGTCTCGCAAAACTAATACATCTCTTGAAATAAAAACACTGTTTTTCTTAATTCTCATGTTTTTTAATAACGTTTTGTTTTGCTTATTCGCTTGAATTACGAACTATTCTCCGAAATTGAAAATATCTTATTAATTGTGTTAATTATAATATTTTAATGGATATGTTGTAAGTAAACCAAAGTCTTAGTGGTATTAAAAGGTGTCAAAAATCAGTTACCGCTAGAAATATATACAGTTGTGGGGATGCGCTCACAAATCGATTAATATTTAAATTCAATTTCTAATACAATTACACATCTTATATGTGAAAAGTGAAGCCGCCTTCGCGTGCCTTACATTAGTCGAGTTTAGCACAAAAATGAGGACATTTAACCCCTTTAAGGTATGCACAGATTGCATGGCTCTGCACTTCTCTTCATTCTCGAAAATAGGTTCTGTGTCCATTCATTGCCAATGTTATGGTCGAGTGTCGACTCGTGCCTCTTCTCTGTTTAACTCCAACCCAAACATTACAAATCTTTGTTTTTAGGCCTCTCTTCGTATAATTGATGTAATGTTATGTTCGCCATATGTCAGTGTTTTGGCGCTTCTGTTTCATTAGCCAAACACGTTATATACAGTTCTCTTAATAAGTCTACGACAGTCCCCACAATCCTTGCAGTACTCATAACTGTTTCTCACTTATAATTGATTTTGTCATTTAATCACTTAAAATCTTCTTCCCTTTTAAGAGCTGTTGAACTTAAAGGATGCTCTGTATGTCTGACCCAACTATTGATTCGTTTATAAAGTCTCTTTCGATCTCTGCTTTCTATTCAATTTTTTTTGTATGGGGGAGAGAGAGAGAGAGAGAGAGAGAGAGAGAGAGAGAGAGAGAGAGAGAGAGAGAGGGAAAGCTCTGGGGCAAAGTTGAAGCATTTGGATAACATCTGTAGGCATTGAGAACCGACACCACTACAAACCGAATGATTCTCTTAAACAAATTGAACAAAACCTTGCCTTTGAGTTCACTATTTGACTCTTTTGTAGTGATGTTTATATTTATTTGAGAGGGACTAAAGTCTATGAGTGCGTCGTCTGCGACTACGGACAGAAAATGTGTTAAAAGCAAAACTCGAATTATTATATGAAATAATTTATGCAAAGAGACGTAGGGCTCAGACAAACGGCATATGCGAATTAGTAGTGAGTTATGACAGTTAGCTTTGATTATAAATTATTAAATACTATATTATTAAGAAAATAGGGTTCAGACAAACAGTACTGAAAACCTGTTTGAAACCGTTTTCCCGCATTCGTGCGATTCCTGTCCAAAATCACTGACTCAGGAAAGTATCTGTAGTTGAGGTGCACTTCATTCCTGTTAATTGCTATCAAATGTTTGCACCGATAGTACATTCGACTCGATTGCAGAGACATTTTCAGAGGAACGCCGAATAAACCGAACGCTTAAAATACCCTAAGCTTTGGGTGCTTTGAAGTCTTCATTCCCAATACGAGTTTCAGTTTGTTTTACTCCAGTAGTGGGGAGTGTTGTCAGTGCTGTTCAACTCTCCAGTTGTCTCTTTGAAACCAAATGCTCCTCTTATGCCACAAACCTCTTATTTAACGCTGAAGTGTGAGTGCATTCAGAACTTTGATGTTTATATTGTATCGAACTGTGCTCTCGTTCCCAAATCCGGTGGATATTTAATACGAGCGCCAGTATTCAAGTGAGGCTCCAATCAGTGCCACAGACAAACCAAGACACAAATCGCCAATTACTGTGTCTTATTGACTTCCTCTGCATTTCTCAGATGTCTTCAAATTTTGCGACCACTTCTTCCAATTGCTTTGTTTGGGTTAAAAGTTTAGTTTAAATTGTTTTCTAAACCAAATGAGTTGACTATCAATGAGTTTGTGAACCATATAATGAAAGCTCCCAATTGGTTACATTTCGGTGAGTCAATCATTCATTGTCTCTATTTATAGACCTCGATTAATTCATTTATTCCCTGTTGTTTCATATAAACACTTTCCTCAAATTCAAGTTTTCTTTGAATTTTTAACTTGCAAATTGGCGAATATATCTATCGATACTTTCACTTTGGAGTCATTTGTTTTGTAAAGACAAACATTGTTTGAATTCTTATCTGTTGTGATAACCATTTGTATTCATTTCCAAATTTGATTCGCAATTCAAATGACTGTTTCAGCCTTTTTTTGATAAATGTGTTCAAATGTGCGCTAATTGTTGTGATTGATCGGTAGTTCATCGCCAGTACACAAACATTTGTATGTCTGTCCCACTGACTCGTACTGTTTAATATTAAACTCTTATTGTATTTTAGGTCAAGGATGTACTCCCTGTACGAGTTTTTATTTTTTTTCTCTCTAAATTCGGATGCAATACAAAAATGATTTGAATTAATTTAAGCCATTTTTTAAATATTTTTATAAAAATGTATTTATAATGTGTTGCCTATATTCCCAAAGCATCCCATCTTTAGTAAACAGTTGTAGTGAAGAGAAGGGCCATTGAAAGATAGGAACAAATGATTGTCATCGGATCTTAATTGCTATCAAATAATACAATATTGGAATTGCCATTTGATTATTATTATGGGCTCTCAGTTCAATGGAAATCATTTGTTGGACTGATTGCTAGTTATAACTCATAATTTGGGTCGTTATTAAAAATAACTTATTTCTCATTTAACCGCAATAAGCGATTATAAATATAGCTGTGCTTCCAATTCCTCCGTTGCCTCACATTTACCGCACTATTCAGCCATTTATTCATTTAAATTCATTATTCAAAAATATTATCCGATAAATAATAGTTTAAAACATTATTTTCTGTTTTTATTGTATTTATTCCCGAAATCCTATTTATAAATAAGAAGAAAAGTGAGACAAATATTTTCAATTCAACTCAGAATGAAATCCGCCAATTATTTCAACAATTTTTGTTTCATAACTAAAGTTTATTTTTCGCTTTTCTATTATAAAAGCACTGATTAATTGCTTTAAAAATTATGAAAATCTTTTGAAAATTTAAATTTAAGAATATATCTAAATGTATGTATATATAAATCCAGTATATATTCAGTTATATTACATTTGTATTCAAGTGTTTGCGCTTTATTTGTGATTTATAAACAGCACTCTGTAATGATTTTGCATAAAATAATCCCTTTTATGAAATTCATATTTGGTTTTCTAAATAATTACAAATATTTCAACTTTTTTTTCAAATCAAGTTTTTGTTTTGTTCTTTTGCTTCGGTCTGCAAAGCCTTTAATGATTTTATAGCGAATAAAATAATATTTGAATTCAATATTTAAGTAAAAGTAATTCAAAAATACTTAAGAAGACAACTGGAAATCCATTAGATGAGGAAAATATTATTAGTGACATCATTACAGGCATTAGTGAAGGAAAACAACAGTCATTTGAGGTTTTCTTTGCCGACACTTATTATAAGTTGTGTTCCTATCCTAAACATATGAATTTCATTTGGCATTAGTTCGACAATTGACTTATCATTAAATCACATATTTTCCAATCTCTTCAATAACATTGGGTTTTGGCTTTGAGTGACAATCGATGTATTATATGTAAAAATTCTATTATTCGACCATTTGTTTAAAAATTGTTTTTTATCTCAAATCACATCTATTATAAAGTTCAGGAAATTCAACGGAATAGAGTCCTCTCAAAAGAGCCCAAAGGCTGTTATCATTTGAAACTTTTTTTTAAAAAAAGTAATAACAAAAACACATAATTTTCGAATTTTCTTGACTTCATTAAATGAAAAATTGAATTTTAAATATCTGAACCAAATTCTGTTTCTCATATCATTAACCTTTCACTTAAACAATTTGATGGCAAAATATATCAATGTTTGCAGAAAATAGTTATTTAATTTGTTTTTGGTTTTTCCCATTCAATCGTATTCTTTGCCTAAAATTACAATTTTCATAACACTTTATTATTAGTGAATAACTTCTGGACTAAAATTGATTTTAAAGAACTTGAGTTCATATTTTCGACTCAGGATTTCGACTCCGTTTAATGTTTTGGTTTTTGTGATCAAAACTGTTGCTATCTTTGATGTGGGAAATGCTTTTTGCTCTATTGATAAGAGCAGTGCATTTCATTCACACATTATATGCGATACTTTGAATCAAAAATTTTTTTGGTTGCCTCTCTTTATTATGTTTAAGAAAATTTGGACTTAAATTTATTTGACATAAAGTTCTAACAAATGAATGATACCACAGAGGGTTTGCCATTGAGCACAGCTAACATAGCCATAGGATTGCGGAAGTTGCAGGCATCCAACAAAACCTAAGAACTGTTGAGTTGATTCAATGACTTTTTTACTATTAAAAAATTCAATGAACAGTAATTTTTTGTCTAAACAAATATAAATTGAATGAAAAGAGCGCGAAGTATGCGCTCAAAGGCTTACGGCTTATGGCGTGAACTTGAATTCAAAGATGAGATTCTTCTATAAATGTTTCGTTATTTCATTTTAACCTCATTTTTATTTATCACTCAAAAAAGACATTTATTTTGGTTATAGATTTAAACTCTTAGGAAGAATCTTATCATTTGTGAGACTTATTCCCATTGAATACAATTATTTGAATTGTTGTTCACTTCTAAATACAATCCTTTTCTTTCGGTCGCGATCTCGAGTTTATCGCAATTTGATAACACATTTAACCACTGAAACCAATTTCCGTAAAGTAATTTAATCCCTGTGCTGTAAATATGAGTCAAGAGTCTAGTCTTAAATGCTTTCCTATCGTCTAAATCTTCATTTCCTTTATGAAAATTGATACTTATTTTTGAGCTCAATTTATTCAATTAAAAAGATTAACTTTTAATCAAATTATTTGTTTAAATATGAATATTGTCTAAAAGGTTAAGTCTGAAATTAAATCACCTAGTTTAGTTTTGAAATAACGAGATCATTAAAATTTTAGTTGGCTTTAGCCTGGTATTTTTTAGTGCAATTAATTTGTTAACTTTCCCAATGTGACTCTTCTATTTTAATAACAACTTGAAATTGTTGGAATTTTATCAAGTTCAGGCTTTCATTTGTTTGAAGGAATAATGAGTGCATCCCATCCCACCCTTCCTTGAACTGTAACATCCCAATTCTTTCATTATCAGCACTGCTTCTTATTTTTAGTTTAAGAAAGTGTTTATAAACAAAAATTCTTGAAGAATAGCAATTTGAAAATGAGCAAGCTGATATTTGAAAACGTTAATGATTAGCATTCAGATCAATTTATGCAATTATTAATAGACCGGTAAGCTAATTTACAGAACCAACATTTTTAAAGACCTCTTTTAATTGTACTTTGATCTAGAATTGATCTGGATGAGATGCTCGAACAAAGAACAACTTAGTTAAAATAATAAAAGAGGGCCTGAAAGTGGGCCAACATTTTTGTTGCGACTATTCGTTATTTGCTGTTAAGGCTGTCAAACAATTGTTTGTTTGTTTTATTTTAGTAAAATTCTCATTTGATTTAATGTCAGGTATATTAAGACCGCACGAGTTGTGGTCAGTCTTTCTTTATTTATTTCTTTCTTTCTTCAATTAATTTCTTTAATTTTATTTTAGTTTCAATTACTTTAGAATCGTTTTTAATTCTAATGAAATTTATTTTAAAAGTTTATTTTAAAACAAGTCTTTTTCGGAGAACTGCTTAACAATTAATTTACTTAATTCTCTGAGAAGTAACTTATGATTGTATTTATAGTAGTTTTTAAGCCTCTTTGCTTTCATGCCTGAAAGGACGGGCAGTTTTATGTTATAGAGGTTTTAAGGTTTGATCTTTTAGATTTAAAAAATATACCCGAAAACCGATTTCACTGAATTTATGATTTATAAGTAATAAAAAAAATTAATTATTATTAATATATTAAAACGAAATAATGTGTAAAAATGTATCGACTGTTATGGTGTTTAGAAAGTATTGCGAAAAACAAAATAGTTCTCTATTAATATTTTCCTTCCCATTAAAACGGGTCATAAGTTTGAGTTCACTCTTTCGATGTTTTCAATTATATCTTTCTCTTTAATCATTTGTTTGGTTCAGTTTGAGTTTCGACTTAAAGATTCGATGCTTAATAAGTTTCTGTCAGTCGATTACAATATTTCAATGAATTTCAGTGCCATTAATAATAATTATAAATATTTTATACAAATCTATTGGCTTTTAAGTCTCTTTTGTCGAATATTTGAAATTGATGTCGAATTTTTGGATGTCTTTGATTTGTTTCAATTGACTTGAAATTAGTATTGAAGCAGAATTTGCTAAATAAGGATCGAAAATAATTATCAATTTTTCAGTACTGTTGTGATTATTTTGAAAGAAGTTGAGTTACCTGTTTCTAAATGCAATTAGGAATCGCTGTTTTCATTATATTTTCATTATATTTACCGCTTATGTGTGCCTCGCCCTACACTACAGACTACAATCCATACGCTTTAATAACAATGTTTTTGTGGCGATCGGCAGAGATTTTTTTCCAACACCTCATATTTTGGTGGCGGAATCGCTGCTGCCTTTACTTTCACCAGGAATTTCTGTCAAATTATCTTTTTTAAAAAAGTAATATTGAATTTCTTAACCAAAGCTTGTTTTCCTGATTTTTGTGCAACTGTTTTACACTTTTCACATCAATGACTATTAATACAACATTTTCTGTGAAATATTCCATGAATTTGAGCTAAAACTACGAATCGGACGGCATATCACTTAAATTTAGTTTTGCATTTCTACTCTTCCCTTCGCCTCCATTCCCAAAATATTTACAAAGAGAGTGAATGCATTGCTAGCTTTGGGATCCGCCACTGATTTTCAATGTTTTGATTGTGTCTCAAACTCTTCCGAGTTTTAAACTAAAGCCTTAAAGTCTCACTATTTTTATTCGAGTTAATTGAACTTTAATTTCAATTAAGTGATGTATCTATTTATCTGTTTTTAAGCCTTTTAATTGAATTGACAAACTTTTATGATAGGACCAAATGTTGAAATATCTACAAAATCGGTGCAAATGTACGACAATTTAATTAATCGCAACGAAAAGACCAATCATTCAACTAATAGTTCACTTTTGGGGATCAATAAATCAGCGACTGATGTCAATCATACGACTAACAGTGACCGCAACACTTCTAACGGTTATAATCGTCAGTCAACGATGGCCTCAGACGTGTCCAACCAGAAGAAGAGGCCACTGAGTATTAGTTCAGTGTCATCCTCTTCAAGCAGTTCCTGTTCTTCGCTCACCAGAAATGGAAGTCTCGGTAGGTTTTGATTCAATTTATTCTTTTTTATTTTTTAAGTACATTTACGACTATTTTTAATTCAATGGAATGGATGTGAAATCTTTTGATAAGTTGAAATCAGAGGACTATTTTCATCACTGACTGCAACTCCTGAGTCGACACTCAACTGATAGACTGCTCTCAAATGATTAATTTCAGATTTGCTATCAGTGTTTCAATCATTAAATATAATTTTATCAAATTTTAAAAACTGGTTAATCATTTCAAATGAATAGTTATTTTTGTCTAAAAATGGAATTAATGTTATTTTTAACTTCAATTTGATTGTAAGGTATCGGAGATACGAAGAAATCGTATTTAGCGAGTATTGAGAGCTTAGACGATGCGGACGACACCGATGACGACTCTTTAGGGATAATAAGAATGATCAGAGCAAAAGTGAACGGTTGTGCTGCTCTTTCTGCCAATAGTTTTCAAGGCGGAAGTCCTAATCAACAATCACACCATTCATCACAATCACAGTCGTCTGAGCTCAGTTTGACATCAGTCAACTCTGAGCCGCATAAAGACCAGCCTTCACAGCCATCACAACACTGTCATAACAATGTTCCTAAATATTTGGACACAAACTTAAGTCATATCGAACGCGTTATTATCGAAATCGTCGAAACTGAGCGCCAATACGTCAATGACTTGCATGAGATTATTCAGGTCTGAATCACATTAACTTCATATTAATTAATGCTATTAGTTCTCAATCCACGCAAATCACTCTTTCCATTCAATACCGTCTTTACAAGTCATGTGTCTTTACAACTCATTTATATACCAAAAAGAAGAAAAGTTTTTTCCAAAAAAAAATCAGTCAATCATTCGTTTATTTTTTTTGCACATTCCTGGGAAACGCTGTTTTCAATGGTTGTTTGAAAATTGATGCACAAAAACTAATCAGATTCAAATAATGAATTATCATTAATAATTAATGATCTAGAAAGATTTTGCCAATTTCAGTATTGAGCTAAGCTTTGCGCCTATTTGGCTTAAAAACAAATTTGCCTGAATCTGCTAGTTCATAAATTATTAGACACCTGTCGGTCATTTAAATGGGGAAAGTAGTGATCAATTAGAAATAATTGCTTCAAAATAATAAGTTATCTAATATTTGACATAAAAGGCGATTAAGTGATTATAACGTTCCAATTGATTGAGTCATTAATCATTAAACTATTGGTTTTTAAATGTATTATACATTCCATCAAATATTGAATATTTCATTCATTTGAATTTCAACCGAAAATTGAGATTTCAGTCTTTGAGGTCACTCTTCGAAAGATTCCGTTATAAAATTTTTTATGGAAAATCTGCATTTTCTGAATGGCTTTAAAATAAAATGTTTACGAAATGGGAGCCAATCTGTTGTCACATATTTTTATTATTACAATAAACCTTTCAATTCGTGAATAAATGGACTTCCATTGATGGCTAACCATTCAAACTGAATGTTGGCCATAAAATTGCAACTTTTTGAACTATTTCCTCATAATTGGTCCCATTTGAAAGATTATCTTGTTAGTTGAGAAGCATTAAAATTGGCCCAATCTTTCTGGGATCTGTCGTCACCTCTTGTGATTGAAAAGTAGCATGAATCTAATGTATTATAGCCTGTCAGTGATAGCTCTCAAATTGAAGCCCAATTCCAGTATAGATAGCATTCTCTCTCTTTTAAATAATTTTTAAATTAGTCTTCAATTCATTCATTTTTGCGTCAAATCACTGAATAATTTTAAGATTTTTGGGATAAACAAACCATTAATTAGAATCGATATCCCCTTAAAGAAGGTTTCAAATCAATGAATTATTGTTTGGATTTTCACAGAGCTTTGGTTTGTATTGATTTTTTTATTTGTTTTTTGAGAGGGAAAGATAGAGAGGGAGGAAGGGAGGGGGAGAGAGGTCAACATTGAATTCTGTATTTCATTCGCTTTACATAATGCGAAAAATTATTGAAGTTTTGCCTTCGAAAGAGACAACACCTGAATATGAGTGAGTCTACGCTGAGGCTTATGACCGGTGATCAGGAAGAGAGGAAGAGCTGCAAAACTTGTCAAAAAGGATTTCACAACTGAATAAGATATACATTTGAATATATTTTTTGTTGCTTATGTCGGCTCTCAAGACTTTATCTCTCAAATTAAGCAAAATTTAAAAAAAGTTTAACAGACCTGACAACTGGAATTGCATTCGATCTAATCAATTGATTGCACCCATCACTGCCATCCCTGCCATCCACTAGTCTTTAGCTCAAAGTTTCACTCAATCCTCTGTCAAAACAACGTATGACTTCTATTCTTGAAAAGCAAAACTTTTTCAATTATTATTTGTAAACTTTTTGAATGTTATTCTTTGTTAAGACTTCAGTTCAACAGTTTTAATGTTTTATACTTTAATCATATTTCTGAATAAATAATTTAGTCTTTGCTTTACTTTTCAAATGAATTTTTCATTTCTTCTTCTTTTTGTAAATTATATTAAATTTTTAAAGGGTTTGAAATTAGCTTTCATTTGCAATCAAATGTATATTAATTACTCGATAAGACTTAATTAAATTTTACATTCGGTTCTACAGAAAATTTTAGTTTTTAATTATCAAATTTTCTATTATAAATAATTTTAAATAATTGATACCTGAATTATAAGACTAGATATAAATATAAACATATATTTTGATCAAAGCCTTAGGCAAAACAATTTGTTAATTTTTTGTAAAAATAGCCATATCTAGACTTTTCATAACGAATTGGTAATTTTTTTTATAATTAATATTCCGGTAATTAACACATAAAACTATATTTTTTGATTGCACTCTAATTTTGCTTTTATTCAAAGTTATTCATTGACTTAATTTTAAATTTTAAAAAATTGAGTTCCATATTAAATAACTTAAAATTTTAAAATGTTTTAAAATTTGTTCACCTAATCAAGTGATTCGATAATGCTTTTAAAATAATAAATGGCCGGGTTCTAATCGCAAATTCAATTTAATTGACTTTTCACTCGAAACTTCCTTAAATTCCTATCAATCCTTTAGTGACTGGAATTGTGTGTCGGATATACTTCCCTATTGACCACATATTTCAATGCATACATTAGACTACTATTACCTGAACTCATCATTTATGTCATTTCTAACCATAATTTATCAGTTGTTTGATGAATATGAGACTGACTCTGTTAGTCGATCCTTTTCCTGGACTCCAATTCAATGTCAGGGATGTCTTGGGTGTAATAAATGCAATGAGTATTTATAATAGTTATACACGAAAGTAGAATTTCAAAATTGTTGACTGAAAGAGGAAAGCATCGTTCAAATGAACTCAAGTAAATGATAAGTGTCTTTGAGCCAACTCTTCCTACCATAACATTAATGTTGGCTCCACTTTAGTCAAACAAAATGCCATTTCTTTTCCATATTAGACAACCGTTTGATTTGTAAACTCAGAGAAACCAGTATTCATACAAATACTTCAAATTGATTTTCAAGATTAATTAGCGATAAAGAAGCGCCTTTGAGCCCCCTCTGCGCACATCCACTTTTGACAACAACTCCCGTTTATTCGACCTTTTCGTTGAAATTTTTAGCTTTTTTTGGTTAATATTTGTTGAAAACTACTTTCTTATCTCAATCTTTCAATTTTGAAGTCACTGAAAAACTATTTTCACACTAAAAGTATCCAATATTTTTAAATTTTACTTTCAAAAAAAGTCTGTTTATTCTCTCGACTCAATTGATTTGATGGAACACAAGAAGTGTCTTTCAATTTTGTAACATTTTAGTGAATAACTTTGAATATCAGCCAAAAATTAAGGAAATTATAAATATATTGAACCTTTCAGTTGAAGTTTCAAATATTAACATAACTTTGAAATAAGTTATGAATCATATTTAAAAGCTCTTAAGGCTGTAATTAATTACATTCCCGTATTTCCAGTCTATTAACCATTTTGGCGCTCAAATTTATATAAGAATCTAGATTTTAGATAGATGGTTTTTGCATTTAAATGGCCTAATATTATAGGTAATTGAGCTGACCATCATTTATCATTCAATTAGCATTCTTTTATAATTTTTTCAAATTGTTTTCTAATGTCTGCATTTGTTTGTTGGCTAATCAAATAATTGCAGTCCAATCCCAAGTTTTAACTGTGCAAGTATTTTATGCTATGAATCATAGAAATAGTTTTCTACCTGACAGTTATTCATTTTGCTTGCATCACGACTTATGTCAAGAAAACATATAACTATTTCAAAAAATTAATTTCAAGTTCATTGTCTCATGAAATCGATTTCATTATAAACAAGTAAATAGAAATGGTTCTCCTAATCATTGCTTTGGAAATGACTGAAATATATTTCTGTCAAATCCAACTGTCAATAACCTTATTGATTAAGAATTAAAAAATTTTTATTAAAAAAATCGTTACAGATTGATATCAAGGTGCAAAAAAATAACGAATGATAAGATGTTGATATTCTTGACTGATACAGGGATAGTGCAATGAAATTAACCCTTTTAAGTCCATATAACGAAAATCTGGTCTTCATTTAAACTAAACATTAACGTTTGGAATAAATAAAATTTGATCCACTTTTTATTGGGCTCTAAAATAAATTGAATTTTCAAATCGAAAGCGATATTAAAGATTTTAAAGCCATAAATGTCTTGTCTATAAAACTAAAGTTTATTAATGGCTATAATCTGTACTAATTTTATGCCAAATATTGTCAAATAGGGTTATCTGCAACATATGAAAGCGATGGACGACTCGAAGATAAATCGCGAAGAAATAATCAATTTATTTAGTAATATAGAAGACATCCATTTGTTTAATGCAAACTTTTTTAGTCAATTAGAAGAATGTGGTCTAAACGGTGTATCAATCGCCAAATGTTTTATAGGAAACAGCTCCGGGTTTAACGTTTATACGCATTACTGTACAAATTACCCCCGGTATGTATTGTTCGCCTCATTTTGCTTTTATTTAATTAATTTTACTAATTTGTAATTATTTTTTCGATAATTAATGGCTTTTTGTTGTTCAGAACTGTGTCCTTATTAACAGAAATGATGAGAAACTCAGAGAGCGCTGACTTATTTAAGGAAAGACAGATTCAGCTCAAACATAGTCTTCCATTGGGATCATACCTATTAAAGCCCGTTCAAAGAATCTTGAAATATCATCTCCTTTTGCAGGTATATTATTATCGATTTAATTGAGTGGCAATCGATTGCCAATGACTTTAACGCTAAACAACTCTTTTATTCATTAATTTTTTTCTTTATTTTTTAAAATCTAATTAAATAATTAGAATATCGTTAAGTATACCGAAAAGGAGAGCACAGATTCCGACCAATTAAAGAATGCCTTATCGGTAATGACTAACATTGCTATTCATATAAATGACATGAAGCGAAAACACGAACACGCGGTCAGAGTTCAAGAAATTCAGAGTCTGCTCCACAACTGGGAAGTAAGTCATCTGTTGTTTGATTTAATTTCTTTGGTTTCAATATTAATTAATTCGTTTGAATTGATTTAAAACTAAATGAAAGCGTTTTAAAAATAAAGCGGTAATAAATTTGTCTTCACTATTAATCAGGGATCAGATCTGACCACATATGGAGACCTGCAGTGCGAGGGCTCCTTTCGAATGTTTGGGGCAAAAGGTTTTCGACACTTATTCCTCTTCGACAGAATGCTATTAATAACTAAGAAGAAAGACGACGGCGCTCTGGCCTTCAAGACTCACATTCTGGTCAGTCATCTTTTCTGATTATTCCATTGAAAAATATAAGCATCTATAAATGACCAAGCACATTTATTTCTACTAATGAAACTAAAATTGTTGCAATTCTTTGAATTAACTTTGAAGGGTAATAGTTTCTGAATTGAAAGAGTGCCGCATAATTATGCTGATTGTCCGGTAATTTTCAAAACAATTACCTAATTATAGTGTTTTCCATAGGAATCCAGTCTATTGTTATAATCATTTAATTTTTCGCTACAATTATTTGAATTATAAATTATAATAATTATGTTTTGTTGACATTATTTTCATATCCTTAATAACAAATGAATTGCATTTATTTATTTGGTTTCAATTTTTAATTCTGTTGAATGACATTAAACCTGAAAAGTATTAGAAATGTTGGTTGACATAGCAATAAATAATAAAAAGTATCGAGGCTCTAGAAATAGTCTTATCAAAAGTAGTATCAAAACAATAATTATATTCCTATTTGTATGTCAGTCGCAGTGCTTTGAAAAGCATTTTCTAAACTTAACTGTTTGTGTAATAAGTTATTTAATTTTAATTTTTATGCCCCAATTGATTGTAATTGAGTTCATCGATGATGAGCACAATTTCATTTTTATGTCGAACCACAACAGCTATCACTTATAGGATCGACTGTTCCGATTAACGCCACTTCCAAAAAACAAATTCGTCTATTTAGTAGTCACTTAATTGGAGAGACCTATTAATAATTAGTCCTTTTAACTCATTTTTCAACTTGTAAAAACCAAAATAAGGTTCCACTCGACAGGACATTAGCTATTTGTTGCCTGTAATAAATGTAATGGATGTCCTCTAATTTTTCAATATTAATGCCATTAATGGCTTTAATTGAGAGCCATTTTCGCCTAAATTAAACCCATTTTCCTATTCCGTTATAAATTGTTGGGAAAAGAGTTGAATAAAAAGCAAAGAGAAGAGTTGTTTTGAAATTGAGCTAAAAATTCATTAATCAGTTCTAACTGAAAAGATGGTAATCATAACAATCGAGCAATACTTTGGTCTCTAAATAGCTATTTATGATAAGATCAGAGATGAGACAAATTTATTGCATTTTAAAGCTATAATTGTTAGGAATATTTGGTTCAGAAAGTGATCTGAAATGGAGGTCAACCTGAATATCGTATGAATGGCTGTTGAGATAAAAGCTAAGAATCAGTTCAACGTTTGATTTATGAATTCTATCTTCTGATAAAAACAGAGCTTTTCTTTTAGTTCTTATTTTAATTAAGTTTTTGATTAAACTGATTACTAATGAATATATTATTCAAATTGTTTTTAATTTAGTGCTCGAACCTAATGTTGATAGAAAGCATTCAGGGCGAACCACTTTGCTTTCACGCCATTCCCTTCGATCAGCCTCGAGCACAATATACGTTTCAAGCGCGCAATTTGGACCAAAAGAGGGAATGGTGTCTACTTTTAAAGAGAGTGATCCTGGAGAACTACAACGTCGTTATTCCATCGCATGCCAAGCAAATAGTTATGCAATTGGGACAGACTGCCGGACAATCAGAGAAGGTCCACACAAATAGCAAACGAACTCTCAGTGCACCCGAATATCTGGAGCGCAGGAAACAGGAAAATAGAAGAAAATCAGAAACTAATCACAATCTGAGTAAAGGATTCAAACTCAGAAAGTCTTTGAAGAAAATCCATTATATGGACAGCAATAACGAGTGGCGCCGTACCAGAAGTTCTAGTCATGACGAGAGTGCTCGCAATGGCACCGACTCCACAGAACGCAGATCAAGTCTCGGAACTATGGACTTAACCAGTGCTCAAAATAACAGTTCGTCAGATAAGTCAGAGAGCAGTGCCAGCAATGAGACGAAAGTCAGTGGAACTGGAGCTCAACCCAAACCTGTTGACCGAACAGAGAGCTCAGGGCTGACGGAAGAGAAATCAAGTGATGAATCAGTCAATCAAATGGATTTATCGAATGACATGCATAACATTCTAGAGCTCAGACCTCCTCCGCGTACTTTAAGGATCGGTCAAGAGATGAGTGATGGCGCCAACAATTCCAACACAGAATATGTTACTTTTTATATCGCACCCAACGGTAATCCCTCCGATTTAAGTGAAGAGTCAGGCATTCAAATGTCGAACAGTTCGAGTACTCTCTACAACAGGACGAGTACTCCATTGTCTTCGGGCTCGAGTGAGCTCTCAATGGCGTCCTCTTCACAATCAGAAGACTCCAAATATGTTGTTCTGCCTGTGAACGCACTCTTTAGTTATTCAAACAACATCTCAGGCCTGTCCTGTCCTATAGTACGTCGAGTCCAATCATTTACGGGTATGACTCGAACAAAAGCTATACTACAGCACACCCTATCATTGAGGCATTCATTAACACCCGATTTACCGCCGATGTCTCCCAACAAACGACTTGTGGATCGACCAAATACTTTGAATCTGTCCAACTGTTCCTCTTCTTCACAGCTTCCAACCAGCAGTAGCTTTGATGAGATGAGTCCGACAGCGCCCGCCATTTGGCTCAAGAGACAGGAAAACCATTTCGCACAGCACTGCAAAAAAGGCGGTTCACTGCCCAGAAGTTTTGAGACGACTTCGTTTGATCAGACAAACGAAGATAACTGTCGAATGACTCCGACTAATAGGTCTCGAATTGGGGAACAAAGACCTTTCACTATAGCAGCCGACCAGTCCTTAAATCCAGATTTTATGGACTCCGGTATTGAAAGGTTTATTGATAGCGACAACCAATGCCTGAAAGCCAGTCCGAGTCAGGACGACATTCTCAAGGCTTCAGATAACTCGCCGTCAGTCAGTCTGGAAAATATGTCGGACCACTCAGCACTACATCCGGAACACAAGATCTATAGACACAGCGCTTCCAAATATATCAAATCAGTGATATATAACGTTAGCTCTAAATTTGTTTCCTTCCGCCGATCGCCCAACGGTTCAGACCAGTGCGCAGACAATCAGTCAGTTCTCTCGGGAGAGAGCGGTGATAGGTGTGAATCACCGGCACTGAAGAGCCATCCCAATAGTCGCACTAACACTAAAACAAACGACTCGTCCAAATACGAGATGAGCCCTAAGCTAATGACCGCCCGTTTTGTGCACACTTTAGCCAAAGCTTACTCTAATATAATTAAAAATAAACTGAAAAATTCGTCCAAAATCGAGACGGAAATCACAGCGAGTAAAGCCCTCTCAGAAATTCCTAGTCCTGTGTTCGCCAGAATATCTGTGCCGACTCCCAACTCTGCGGCGCGAATGGCCTCATATAATGACGACCACTGCTATGGAGTTCTCTCCAAACATAAACGTGATCTTCAAAAACGCAATTCCATCAAAAGAGCGGACAGTTTAGTGTCGGAGGCATCCAATGTGTCGATGTCCAGTGAAAACGACGACAAGACTGACCCCAGCGTTAATAACAATGATCTTAACGACGACTCGCCCTCAGACTCGAGCGACTCATCGCTCGACAGCTTTTATGAGAGAACTTTCGAAGCCATTGAAAGCGTTTTGGCCGAAGAAATGTTTGGCGAATCCGGTTTCTATAACGACCACATCGAACACATGGACCACGACTCGGAACTGTCGGCCAACAACTCTTCTGAGAACTACACCGATGACATCGAAGATGTTGACGATCCCAACGAAGACAATAACTTGCGCTCAATATCTGCTCTGAATATTAATAAAGACGAAGACATATATAAATCGATTGAAAGATTGAAATGCGTTAATCTTAATCTGAATCTGAAGAGTGCGAAGAGAGTGAAGGGCGCTATCATTGAAAGACTCAAAGTTCTTGAGGAGAACTCTCGCTTTTCTAAAGACATGAATGTCTCTGACTTTGATGGCATCAAAAGTATTAAAGAAAGAGTAGAAGAGTTAGAGAACTGGTGTCACAACAAAGAGAATATCAGCAAAGATGAGCACTCAATGGATGAGTCAAAAGAGTCAGCAAATACTTCCCCAAAACCCAATTCCAAGGGTTGGGTTAAACACGTGATCGGAAAGTTGCAAAACGAAGAAAATTAATCATCAATTGAATTATAAAATTGATTTTATTTTGGAAACTTTGATATTTTCAGTGAAAGAAGTGATTTGATGCTAACTAATGGCTGACCCCTTATTTTCTATTTGAATATTTTCAGTCAAATATGAAATTATTTTTTACTAACATTTTATAGAAAATTTAAACTCATTTCCATTAGACCTCGAATTCGTCTTTAAGTCATTCGACTCTGAATTAAGGCCCAAATCTGATTATTAACAATAATTGTATGGATTGGTGGCCAAATGTGTCGGTTCCCTCATTGATGACCAATTTCTTATCTGAAAATTCATATATGGAATCGAAATTCCAATTTCCGAACAGAAGTTCGTTGTCTTTGGGAACAATGGCTCTAATTATAAGATTAATAACTCATTTATAATTATATAACAAATAGTTTATATGATAACTAATTTGAAATTAGAAGCAACTAATCGATTAACGAATAATTTTGATGTCATTTTGTGAGACCAACTATTGCGACATTTATAGAGTATTTAATATTCATAATTAATTTATATTATATGCCATAAGACTTAGTTTTTAACGACTCTTTATGTTTTGTGTGCCTTATTCTCCATGTTTTCTATCATTTTTGTGCCAAAAGTATTCTCTAAATTAGTTTTATAGCACTTTTTAATTACTTTTTGACTTTTTTATGACTTTCTAAATGTTTTGAAGGGATTCAAACATTTTCTACGAAACAAAATGCAAACAAAAGCTGTCTTTTCTAACAAATGTCAAACAAAATCTCTTCAGACTGAATGAAAACAATTTTTTACAGAAATTTATTACTGAATTTATATAACTTTTACACAAAACTATTTTCTATGTTTTCGATTTCAATGTCTAGTCATTGCACTCGTATTTCAATACTATTATTAATATATGTTTTGGACAAACAAAGCAATAGTATTAGTATTTAATATAAAATGCAATTATTTTTAAGTTATTATTTGATATCAATAATGTCTGACTATATATACCATTAATTTAATTGAAAATACGTTTTATTATGATTTGAATGAAAATCTATTCTAATTGTAAATAAATCTTTTGATTAATTCAAATAATTTCAATAAAAATCAAAACAATTATTAATTTCAAAGATTTGATCTCAAAGTTTCTGAAATTTAAGTCAATAGAATGGAAGTCATATCACAGATAATTGTTGGACACAAACAACTCTGCAAATGACTGAAACATAAATACATTTGAGGAACAAATTTCGACATTTATTTTACAGATTTGTCAATAAACTCAAATTAAATGGATTTTTGTAATCAATACATAAATATATTTTAATGCAAACCTTTCGTCGATCTAATTGTCTGCCAATAATTGATATAACGATAAAATATTTGCGTAAAAAACTATCAAATGAGTGATGAGAGGACTGACGGGTCAGTCGTTGACCAGATGTTCTTCCATACCATCGCTTTCGGTGACCAGAGCTCTCTCGAGGATCACTTTGCCCTCTTTGTAGCGCTGGTTCTCTTCGGTGGCGAACTCATAGATCCAACCGAGCTTTGTGTCACAGTTCTTGCAGGACACGTCTCGGACCATATGTCTGCCCGTAAGCATCACCCGATCCTGTACTTCACTATTGATCACAAATCAAAACAACATCACATTGTCTTCATCCACATTTCATGACAAAGGGGTTGGTCTGACCTGTAATTTAAATTGACGACCCGATTGAAGAGGAAGGCCCGACCGGTGGCGCCCGTAAAACGAGTGCTAATCAGTTCGTGTCTATTCGTCAGAACCGTATCACAAGAGGCGCAGGAAAAGAGTCGCAGACCTCCGATGTGTTCCAAAAATATGCGACCCATTTGTCACCGAATCCGTTATCTTATGAGAAATGTCTTTATTCTGAATAGAGTTCTGTCAATGAAATTGTCTTAAACTGCGATTTATTTGTTGACAAATAAACAGACATTAAATGGATTTCACAACAAATGATCGAAACATATGTGACGTCAATCGATGTCTTCACTTAAAACGTTACCAAAAACATTGAACCCCTTTTGGACTTGTATTGAAAAATGAAGTAATAATGAGTTTGAGTTACAAAAGTATAGTCGCCTAAAAGTATTAATAATTTAAAAACATATAATGACCCGACATAATCAACTTGGTTATGGATCATGAACATAAATTAGCTTAGTGCAAACCTATTTTAAACCTAGAAATAATGTGAATTAATTAAAAATAAAAACATACAACCATATTGAAACTATGTTATTATGAACGGTGATACAGAATATCCTCGTTTTAAGTGACAAAAGGCATATCAAATCTAATGCCATCTTATTCTGAATTTTAAATTGAGCTTTCCAAAAAATATATATATATTTCAATCGATTTTGATAAATGTGCATCAATATGCTCGCCAGAAATCTTTAGCAAAATGATCATGCACAATTACTATATATAGCGCTACAAATAATTAAATTCCCAACTTTAGGCTGTGCTGCATACAAGTATTAAAAATATTTATTGAAAATGTATAATTTATATAAGAAGTCTTTTATATTGAGTTTATTAGTAAACAAGTATTCTGGTCTATTATTGACGGCCATCAGCTGATTT